>PVJH01012696.1:0-63677 GCA_004026705.1 Nesogale talazaci
TCTCTCCAAAAACTCCCCTTGCTTAAACAAAAGTAAACTGCAAACATTTTTGCAGGATAGTCTTGCAGGGCTTGGTGTTCCAGGGCAAATACAGAAGGAGACAGCTGCGTCCTGTCCCTGTCCCTTCTCTCTGTTAGATTAAAGGGCATCGGTTCTTTTAATCACTGATAGCGTTGGACTTCACAAGTCACACTAGCCGAGTCAGGGTTAGCCTGTCACTGCTGCAAGCACTTAAACATTCTCCACCCTCAAAATGAGAACCCAAACTATTCTTGGTTGGCTGTCTCTGCTGTTTAACATGATTATTTCAACAATCCTTATTTTCCAATCGTGCAAACAGGATAGAGTGATCTGACCCATAGTACATTGACACACAAGTAGCTATAACCTTGAGATAAAAAGTAAAGGAGAAAGTCAAAGCAATTCAAGGCAAATAACAGCACACATCTTCCCTCCGTCTAGAGCCCTTCCCCCCTGGAGCCAAGGGAAGAAGCTAGCACCCAGCCATGATGGTGGGCACAGGCAGGCCCACTCTTGTGTGGAGCCCCAGCATTCTCGACATGTCTCTGGAAAGTCTGAGGTCTTCATTAATTGAGCAATTCCACAAATGTTTATGAAGGGTCCTCTGGGTGCCAGACACGGTTTTAGGAGTTAGGCCTGGGAATATAGAAGATTTACAAGCTCGCTGTCTGGGTAGGATTTATCTAGTGGTGTTAGGAAAAAGATCAAAGAATCTGGGCCCTCTTGCGTCTGCCCATGTTGCGAAGGAACAGGGCAGTTGGGGGTGGGGGGTGGGGAGAGACAGCTGTCCCAGAAAGTCTGTGCTGGTTTCCTGGAGTCTGTATATCCAAGAAGACATCTGGGCCTTGCTACAGACAAAAGGATATCGCCAAAGAGAAGCTTTGCTCTCCACCTTGCATCTGAGGGTCTTTGGAGACCTTTTACCAATTCAATCAAGAAGAACCAAACTGCCATCTTATAAAAATAAAAGAAACAAGAATGGCTTTTCCCCAGCCAAAAGAATTCCCCCCCAAAGTCCAAAGGTGGCCTGTCCCAAAGTACTTACCTGTACTTAGGGACAGGTATGTGACAGAGCACTTTGGCTTTGCAGAACTCAGGGCTCATTAAGCATTTGAAGTGTACTGCCTCATGGAATCCTCTACCAACCACAGGGGAAGACACACACGAATTGTATTCCTACTCCCCAACGCAAGGAATAGAAACACTAAGCAACTTGCCTTTGCCACCTATGAGTATAAACCTGGCATTGGACGGTCCAGCGAAAGCTCAGTTCTGTCTAACTCCTAAGTCCATGCTCTAAATCACTATATTTTCTCCCTCAAAATTAATTTTTATCCTTGATTGAAAGAGATGTGAGGCATTACTATTAAATAGGCCAAGTATCCTAGTAGCTTCAAGTATGGTCCAGTGTTTTCAAGGTTTTTACGTCAGAAGAGGACAACCAAACGGGTCCCATCTGACAAAGGCAACAACTTTATTGGCCCCCACACCTCAGAGGTTATGAGAGGAGCTTTGGTAATTGTTTAACCCACACAGAAACCCCAACAGCTAAAATAACAATGAGGATTTGAGAATGATCAGAAAATGGTATTGTATTCAACCAAGAAGTGATTCCTCTGAGTTTGTTTGCAACTGCATACCTCTCTGCACTTAAACTTGATACCTGAATGAATAATAAAATGATTAAGGTGAAACGTATTGAGTCAAAAGAATACAACGCTACATCATGAACCTCAGGCCTATTTAAGAATAAAGCCATATAAAAGATCCCTATTACAAATTCAAAAATAAATAAGTACAGTAGAATTACATTTTGGACTGCATTGGTGGGGTGGGGGATGCGGCTTTTTTTAAATCATTGAAATCAAATTAAAAGTGATCGAAATCTTCCTTTTTACTTTGTTTTGTGGGAGATTGTGCTGGAAAAGTGGCTCTATTGTGCACAAAGGATATTTGTTGGCTTTGAGGCTGAAACCACCAGGTTGGGTTGAGAAACAATTAGCTCAGTCAGCAGCCCTTTGAATCTGATTAAGCCAGGAAGGGGTCCCTCCCCATAACAGGCAGATAAAGGGAATGAAGACAGCAACTCCCAATGGAGGAGAGATTCCCTCCCCTGCCCCAACCCTAAATCTAGCATTAGATGTCATTGTGTCAAGTGTGTGGCAAGGATTCATTTATTGCATGTTATGATTACCTCTGCAGAAACGAATGGAGTTGTGGTTCAACGTAGGTCAACAGACCGCATGTGCCATGGCTACCATCTCTAAGAAACCTCTCTGCTTGAGACGACAACGCTCTCCTCATGTTTTGGTTACAAGGCATCTTTGACACCAAGGATTCAGGTGGCAGAGGAAAATGAAGGGCCTGCTCCCGGCTGCGGGCTTGATGCTGGTTTCTCTGGGTGGTCTCAGTGTGTTCTCTGGAGTCAGCGCCTTCTTCCCGGCCTTCTCTTACAAGCTCTGGTTCACCGGATGGAGTGTTCGGATCGCTTGCCCCATCTGGAATGGAGCTTTGGTAGGACAAGATTTCGTTGCATATTTTGAGGGAGGGAGGTGGGAAGGAGAGAGGGAGGGAAGGAGGGAAGGAAAGAAAGAGAAACAGATGACAGTGTTCTTTTTGAATGCTCCAATGCTATGAAGACATCAATACACCTTGTTATTACGTAGAGCAGAGTCAGTTCCCACTCACAGCGACCCAAGTGTGAGAACAGAACCACCCCAGGGAGCTTGGTTGGTATAAATATTTATGAGGCAGACGGCCTGGCTGTGTGGAGTCAAACTGCCAGCCTTTCTGTGAGCAGCAGGGGCTAAGCTCTTTGACCCACCAGGTTCTTTGAACTCACCTTAGATCCTGGATCTCCATTGGTTGCATTTTGAATAAATTAATACTTACCACCAACTTTGACACAATAACATCAAATGCTAGATTTAGAATATAGGATATTTCTTTTATCAGATATCCTTTGTGGGAAGGGGGGAGCTATGCTCAAATAGGGAGCTCTCCTGTTACAAAGGGTTAAATACCCAGCTGCTAACCATTATTAGCATGGGACCCTGCATTCCTGTCTTCTGAGTCTCTGCTGCCCCTGCATGCTATCCTCAGACAAAGAAGCCATGAGAGGCAGCACTCAACAGGACTCCCTTGCCTTTCTTACTCTAGCAAGTTTTAGGTTTTATGACTCAGAGAAGTCTCAGCCTTTTTAGTGATTTCTATTAGTGGAAACTCATATGCATAGGGACTCCATACGGCTGCATAGAACTGTCTCTGTGGAGTTCTAAGGTTGTAACATTTCATACTTTCTAGGAATTGAAAGCCTGTCTTTCTCCAAGAGAGCAGCAAATAGTTTCAAACTGCTGACCTGGCGGCTGGCAGCTCAACATGTAACCCACTATACCACAGGGTAACAATCAGGAGTCACCATTGGCTTGTGGCAGTGAGGTTGGCTTTTAGATCAGTGGGAAATATTAGCAGTTTCTTTCTCTGATGAGTTTTCTTGCTTTATGCAGGTGTGGCCTATTGCTGGTTTTACTGTATTCCTAATGGACGGTGATGGCTTGATTAGGGGCACCCAGAGCGGAAGCTAGGTCAGAGATCTGTCTGACCAGTTAGGCCCAGAGAAGAGATAAGATGGGTCTTCTTGAACGCATTGCTGATGGGTGAATGTTCGGTCTCATAAATAGAAACATCGGGGAGTGGAGTCAGAGAGGTAGCACTTGTGGAGGTGGATCTCTGCACCCAGGTCCTAACTTTGATCTTCTCCATGTGAGGCCCAGTCAAGAGCAGGATACTTAATCAACTAGTACCCCACATCTTTTACTTTTAAATCAGCGGACTTTGTAGGTAAAAAAGCACCTACATGTGGCTGTGTATATATTCCTATATGGTCCCAAGATACTCAGTAAGAATAAACACGATTTGAATGAAGATTACATGATTAAACATTTTGCCAATTTTGAAGCACTACACAAAGCCTAGTTTGAATTGTGCCTTTGATTTGTGTTCTACTCTCTGTCCAATCCCCTTGTCCCTGGACAATTCTACTTGCCTCTCTTTCCCTTAATTCTCTAGTAGCCTGCTGAATTCCCCATCCCAATCTCTCATGCCCTGCTGAGTTATGTTTTTCCACAGCCTCGATCACTTTCCAAAATACAGCATAATTTATTGTGCTATTCTGGATAGACTAGAGAAACAAATTCAGGAAGACTCATGTGTGCATAAGAAAAAGTTTTATATAGACAAGAACAATTGAACATTGGGAAGACATCCCAGCCCAGTCCAGATCAAGTCTGTAAGTGTGGTATTAGACCATATGTACAATAGCAATTTATAAATGCCTCTTCAGACTCATGAAACATATGCAATGATGCTGAATGCAGAACAATCACAGGCCAGTGAGGGTGGAAAGTCTTTTGGATCCAGTGGTAGTGTAAGTATCTCAGCATTGGTGGGGGTCTTCATGTGGCATCTCTAACTCTGAGGCTCTGGCTGCCATCAACCTTTTCCCATGTGGCTTGTCAGCAAGAATGTCTTGCAGGAACTGAGGATGTGTCCCACCTCGAGCTAAATATTTATCTCTTTAGCACCTCCAAAAGAGGCCATCAAGCTACAACCTGATTGACAACAGATTATGTAACTACCAAGTTTACTGTTGACTTTTCTTTCACCACTAACTGTACAGTGTACAAAGCAAGAACGTTTTTCTGTTTACTGCTGTATCTCCAATATATCAAGCTAAGTGAGTCACATCATGGATGTCCAATGAATATCATTCAATTCATATTGTTGAGTGAGTGAATAAACTCTATGATCTGTCTTCTAATGATACAGAATTAAACTATAGTTAGGCTGCAAGAACTTAAAGTTCAACCATCATTTGTATTACAACCACCCGCTGCCTCAAGTCGATTCCAACTCTTAGGGAAGTACATAGGGTTTCTGAGGATGTAGACCTTTAGAAAGTCTCGGGTTTCTTCCCCAGAGAAGCTGGTAGGTTTGACCCTCCAACCTTGTGCTTACAAGTCCAATGTTTATCCAACAGCGCTGCTGGGGTTCTTTACACAGGGGGAAAAAATCCTCATGAAAGGGAAAGCAATAAGAACGTTCTTTCAATCGTGTCCAGGCTTAGGAGCCCCGGTGATGAAGTGGTTTCAGGTCAGGTTGTGATCCACATGCTGGGCAGTTTAAAGACAGGGTTGTCTAGTCCCATGGACAGTTACAGTCTCAGAAACCCACAGCGGTCACTGTGAATCAGCGCTGACTTGATGTCAGTGAGTTTCAGTTTGAAAATATGTCTAGATCTTCTCTTGTTTTGATTTCCCTAGTGACCCACAACTCTGTCCATTCAAGGTCAACATCAAAAGTTGTCCAGCTTATTCCACAACCTTCCTTGACAATCACTTCTGAACTAGTCTTTTAAAAAAATGTATCTTTTCCTGATAGAAAGCCAGGCATTTCAATCATATGGACCTGTCCTTTTACTAGTGTTCAATAACACCGGGGGACATGTGGAGGCCCACAGGTGATTCTGAACTTTGCTTTTGTTCGGCGTCTTTCTTTTGAGGGTTCCTAAGTCAGTGATTCTCAACCTGTGGGTCGCGACCCCTTGGGGGTCGAATGAACCTTTCATAGGAGTCACTGGATGCATACAGTAGCAAAATTGCAGCGATGAAGTATCAACGAAAATAATTTAATGGGTGGAGGGTCATCACTACATGAGGAACTGCATTAAAAGGTCGTGGCATTAGGAACCACTGTCCTAAGTTCTTTGCAGGATTGATCCTCCCCCTCTCCCAGCTTCACTTTGACACTCACATGACAAACTGTGTTCCTAGAATTTCTGAGCTAGGTTATATTTAAAGACCTCAGCTGCCACAAACCATGCAGCAGGGAGATCAGCCTGTGTGAAGGACTGAGGTCGGACTTCATCCTGGAAAACCTGACTTGCAGATCAAGCTCAGTGCAGTAAGGTCCAGTCAGGCCTTGGGCAATGACCGCGGCATCTGAAATCTGAGTGGAAACAGGCGCTTGGAGGAAGTGCCCACACTTCACTGTATATGCCTCCATTTCTTCATCTGTTAAAGAAATGTCTAGATTCAACGATTATCCAAGTCTCCTGAGATGACCCCTGGGTAGTTAAATGTCAGAGGCTGTGATAGTACAAGTGGCTAAGGGCAGTTGAAAGATTGGTGATTCCACCTTCCACAGAAGCACTGCAGAAGAATGACCTGGCATCCTACTTCTGATAGGACACAGCCTTGGACACCCTATGGAGTACAGCTTTACTCTGCAAAATATGGCCTCCCCACGAGTTAGAATGGATAGAAATTGTCTATGGATAGGGTGTCCTGAGGTATTTTTTTAGTGGCCAGTTCTACCACCCCTCTGTCAGCTTGTTGGACTGTGGTGACTTGGGTGTTGGTGTGAAACAACTAGGAGCTGTATCAAATACCAGCGGAGTCCCCCATGGTGGGCAGGCTTCAGAAGAGCTTCTAGACCATGGCAGATTAGGGTCTATTGTAGTTTGGTGATCCATTTCGGAAAGCAAGCAAACGGGAATCTTGTGAGACTAGAATCATGTGGCACCACCCCTACCCAACACCAAATCAATCCTTTCTTCTTCTGATTTCCCTGTCATTGTCTAGCACACCCAACTGCAAACCTTGGTGAGAATTCTGATTCAGTGATTTCGTCCACATCAGTGCTCTCCAACCTTTAAATTATGTCTGAATCACCCAGGAATCTTGTTTAAAAAGTTGGCTCTGGTTCAGGGGGTCGGGGTAGGGACCTGAGAAGCTGCTGGCTTTCTAACAAGTTCCAAATGGGTGTTGACACTGCTAGTCCTAGGTAGGCAGGTTAGATATAGTGCACTAAACCAACTCACCCCCCACCTCTGTCTCTATCCCTTTATAGCCAATAAGTTGACAGGAAATTATTATTTTGCCCACGAGGCATCTCCTTACACATTGCTTTTTCTCTGTGGTCACCATACAGTACTCTTCATCCTTCAACGCTTACCACTCCATACCTCTAACCAAGTGATCCCTCGATGACTCTGCTTGCCAGAGTATGGGAATCGATCCACCTGCCGGTCATCAAGTCAATCTCCCACACTAACATGTGCCCCCCAAATTCAATAGACTGGAAACTTTGGAGAGACATCGCTTATCATAAGGGCATCCTTGTGGTTATATATAAAAATGCAGACAGCTAGGTCATGAGGGAAACTCTACTCTGAAGTCTGGATACAAACTCAAAAACCAAACCCGTGGCCACAGAGTCCATTCCAAGTCATAGCACTTCTATTGAAGGAGCAGGGTGAACAGACCTGCTCCCAGGCCCCAGACTCACAGACCTGCGCCTGCCAGTTTCCAAGATGGAAACCCTTCACAGGAGGAGGAAGCCTTAGCTTTCTCCCACAGAGCAGCTGGAGGTTTCAGACCGCTGACCTTGTGATTAGCAGCGCAGTGCCCGAGCACTATAGCACTGTGAGGGGCAGTTAACAAAAGCTCTGAAGACCAGGGTCCTACATCAACCTCTAGGAGGAACTCCCCTCTTCGAATCCAGCATGGACTTGACAACCAGCCTTCTCTTTTTATATCTCGTATAGTCAGATTAATGCCTTCTGAAAAAACACGTTCTGTCTTTCTTATTTGTCCCTAAGCTCCCGACATATTAGCCTGAATCTGAATGCCCTCTTCATCCTGGTATTACATGGCTTTCTTGATTCGTTTCCTGCCCTTCTCTTCCTTGGTGGGCCCCAGGCACTTCCCTAGGCACTTGGTCCCCACTCTGCTTCCCCTCCTTTGCTCATGCTCTCTCCTCTCAGGCACCTCCCATTGCAATCACAACCACCCCCACCCCCACTTTCACTTCCAGTCTCTCAGGATGTTGTTATCATCTGCTGTTCTCCCTGAAAGAGGATCTTGTCACTGAGCTCATCTTACATTAAAAACAACAACAACAACAACAACAACAAAACACTCAGTTTGCTTGTCTTATTTTGTGGACATTTTGTATATGCATTCTTTTTTTTTGGTAATCATTTTATTGGGGGCTCATACAATGTTTATCACAATCCATCCATCCATTGTGTCAAGCCCATTTGTACATTTGTTGCCATCATCGTTTGCTTTCAAAACATTTGCTTTCTACTGGAGTCCTTGGTATCAGCTACTCATTTTTCCCCTCCTTTCCCACTCCTCCCTCCCTCATGAACCTTGATAATTTATAAATTATTTTGTCATATCTTACATTGTCCAGTGTCTCCCTTCACCCACTTTTCTGTTGCCCATCCTCTAGAAAGGAGGTGATATGTAGATCCTTGTCATTGGTTCCACCTTTCTACTCCATCTTCTCTCCGCCCTCCTGCTATCACCACTCTCACCAGTAGTCCTGAAGGGCTTATCTGTCCTGGATTCCCTGTGTTTCCAGTTCCTATCTGTACCAGTGTACATCTTCTGGGGTAGCTGGATTTGTAAGGTAGAATTAGGATCATGATCATGGTGGGGAGAAAGCACTGAAGAACTAGAGGAAAGTTGTATGTTTCCTCATCACTACATGGCACCCTGATTGGCTTGTTTCCTCCCCATGACCCTTCTGGCAGGGGATATGCATTCTTATCTCAGCTGGACTGTGAATGGTGTTGAGAGTTGGAAACATTATTTGCACACTTGGTGGCCTTGCTCAGGTTATTTAACCTCTGTGTGCCTCAGGTGCTCCACTACAAAGCGAGGGTCATTTATGGGGTTCCATGAGTTAACGTGCATAAAGGTTTCAGCAGATTGCCTGACGTGTAATCAGCACTTAGCCAGCCACGAAGACAATGAGCTCTTGTCATCGTCACTGCTCCTGCCCAGTGCCTCTTGCACCCTGCAATGAGTTCTACCCGCTGTAGATGTTTGTAAGTGGATCCGTTGAGTACTGTGATTGCTTCATTGGATTCCTCTAAAAGTTTCTGCTTCTGTTGTGATGGCTGCCTGCTCCCTTCAGTTCATCTGCTGCTGAGAACTGCATCCCTTACATAGATTGGTGGGAAAGTTCAAAATCATTGTGCGCTAACAGTGTTAGCAGGCACTCTTGGACTACGTGAGGTCGTGTAGCACGTCCATGGCATGCTGAGGGACCAGCAGGCCGGCCTGTGCCTGCCTTCATCACGCACTGCCCATGCTCCCTCTCCCGTTGGCTCCTCTGCTTTGCTCTGGGTGGTATGCTCAGACACCGCTGCTCACATCTCCTGTCCCCACTCGACTTATCTTCTCCTCCTTCCCGTCGTTTCTTTCACATCCTTTTTCTTTCCAACCAGAAAAAAAAAAAAAGAAAGAAAGAAATTTCAAAGAAAGTCATGAAAAACTTGAAAGCTGGAACAGAACCTTCTCTACCAATAGGTATAGCAGCATGCCTCACACGAGTGCAAAGGTGGAAACCGCCAGTAACCAATGACTGGACCAATAGACTGCAGGACACGCCTACAAGGGAAAAACGCCTCAATTGGAGAGACAGTCCTGACAAGGGCCATTGACAGGGTCAGACCTTGAAAAGATCATCCTGAGTGACATAAGGAATCACAAAAGTACAAATCTCACGTGGTCCCACACATACCAAGTGGGCAGTACAGTCCTGAGTTCAGTCTCACAAAGTAGGCAAGTGTATAAACACCAAGTTGGCCGGTGTTTACTGGGAGTTGGTGGGAGGGGGAAGGAGCTATTGCAATGAGCTCTTGTTAAGGGTGGGGGAGATAATTTGAAAAAAAAAAGCCATCAGTGATGGTTGTTGCACAACATGATGAATTTAGTTCATGCCACTGAACTGGATAGGTACAAAATGTTGACTTGCCAAATGTCTTATGATACATGATCTTACTACAGTAAAGCAATTTTGTTTTAAAGAAAATAAACGGAAGAAAAGGGGGCACACTGTGATTCTTGAGTGTACGGGGGTATCCCATGCACAGTCCAGCTCCCCAGCATGGTGGGGGATCCAGTAAAGATGAAGATTCTCAACTCTGGAATCCCACCCCACCATCTCCCTCTCACCACCCCCAGTGGCTTTGACAAGTTACTAAGCTGCATTCATTCTCCTGCTTACTTCATGAATGATTCTTGTTCAAGGTTTAGTATAAACAAAACAAACTTCAAGCTGGCAGCTACCACCCAAATGACAGGCAATGGCAAGTCGATAGCATTTTCCAACTTTTATAAAGGAAGAGACACCAAAATAGTTCAGACTGCCTGGAACGAGTGGCCAGTTATGTCTGTTCTCACCTCCCAGGCTACCCCAACAGAAGCCTGCCTCTCCTTTCTTTTTTTTTTTTTTTTTGGTATCTGTCTGATGAAGCAGATGTGAGTGACCTGTACATTGTGAACTTTGTCTCTGAAAGCAGACACAGGTCCCAGGCTTACCCTATAAGGCCAGTGTTACAATTGCCCTTAATAACTCTCCTCTTTTGCTGTATTATTTATGCTGGCTCAACATCCATAGGGTTCCTTGGAAACTTTCCTCCGGCAGAATCAAGCCAGGAACCTCTTTTGACTCCAGATGGTCCCATTTTTAACCATGGGAGTTTATGGTGTGGCAGTGCCAAGTCTGGAATTTCCGGCTCTGTTACATGAGAAGTTGTGTGTGTGTGTGTGTGTGTGTGTGTGTGTGTGTGTGTTTCCCTCTCTTTCCAACTCTCTAAATCCAAAACATAAAATATGCCAGGAAGATGAAAAGCTAGGTTGCAAAACAATAAGTATGCCAGGCCCAGAGCTACAAAAGCAGCATACCACAAACTGTATGGGCCAGAGCTCTGCTATTTTCCCCTGGAGCTTGTTGATACCATTCATGTAGCCATGCTGATTCGTTGGTCAGAAACCGAAACTGTGCTATTTTTAGACCTGTCCACAGTCTATATCTTATTTTAAGCACATCTCTTCCTGGATTGTGCTCTCAACCCCAAGACATTACTTGGCTAAGGACAAATGATTTATGGAATGGGAATGAGTGATTTCCAGACTCAAGAACCACAGAGGACTCCTACCAGGTGCTGTGTCAAAGAAGAGCTGAGAGAGTTTAGGGTTGTTGGGTTTGTTTTTTTTTAAGCATTATCATCTTTTTGCTCAATTTGAGTGACGCCATTTCTTCCATTCCTTAACTATTTTTACTCTGTGCTTTGTGCCTTTCCCCCTTCAATAGAGACCCTAAAGAACGGCTTACTTTTGAAAAGCCAGACACCATTTCACCCAGAATAGTAAATTCCCCCTCTTGAATGTATTGCAATCATCATCTTAGTTACTTCAAAAGAAACAGGGATTGTGCAGTGGTACCCGCCCCCAGCAGGCTGAGGCTGCAGACTCTCAAGAGAGAGAGAGAGAGAGCCAACAGCAAAGGGGATGCTGCCATTGGGGTGGTGCTCAGAATCCTCTGACAGGTTTGGAATCTGGTTCCTCCCATTCACAGTTTTAGCCATGGGTGAGAGGTATAAACGATGGGCTTTAATTTCCATTTCGCTGACACTTTCTATTACGTGAAGGTTATAATCTTCTTTTTTTTGGTATCATTGCTCTTGGGTGGTGAGAGTAGGAGGCCCAGCCCCACTGCTGGAATTGAACCTCCGTCCAAGTGGGCCGCAGTCCCGCACACAATCACTACGCCACCGGGGCTCAGCCCAAAGGTTATAATCTTGATGGCAAACTCAACACAGAAAAATAGAACAGGAGCTTGTAGTGAATTCTGTCTTTGTGGCCCTGATGGCTTATTTTCCTCATGATCATCACAGTTTCTTCCATGGCCAAGGTGACGATGAGAGACCTAATTACTTTTAAGTGTTAGACCAAGTTGACTGGAGAAACAAGTTTATATATAGTCAACTAAAATTGCTTTATATCAAAGAGTAATTATATATTGAGAAAATATCCCAGCCCAGTCTAGATCAAATCCACAAATCTAGTATTAGCCCGTATGCCCCATACTTGTCCATAAATGCTTCTCAGACTCACACAGCACATGCAATAATGCCAAATTCAGGAAGATCACAGGCTGGTGAGTGGAGAGTTTTGTGGGTCCAGTGGTAGTGGAAGCACCTCAAAGCTGGTGCCAGTCTCCATATGCCTCCTCCAATTCTCTGAGTGTTTCAACAGTGGAAAAGGAAAGGCAGAGAGAAAGTGCTTCTCACCTCCAGGAATGGAAAGAGGATGTTTCCAGAGTCCTCAGGAGAAGGTGGCATCAGGCTGTGATATGATTGACAGGCTACACTCCACCCTTTTGCTCTTAATATCCTCTTGACATGAGATTATGTAACTACCATATTTTAGCTATGTGCTGTTCCTTCTGGGTCACAGTAAAATTGTCACACTGTGCGATGGACAGCACTCTTTCTGAAAGTATGCTTTATCAGCGGGGTTATTTTTCCATGTTTCTTCCCACAGGCCATCACAACTGGTGCATTTCTGCTGTTGGCTCACAGGAAGTGGACCAAGAGATACCTGGTAAATCTATAGGTATAACATCAGAAGGTAGAGTGAATTCAGAGGTCAAATCACTATTATTTTAGGATGTAACAGAGAAAAGCATGAACTCCAATTATAATGAAACTATCTTTAATTAATGCCTTACTGTGATGGATTTCAGTAGTCAACTAAATTTGCTTTAAAGGAATGTCTTTTATCTGATTCCTACTCCAATAATTTTCTTCAAGTTCCTATGATTATCATACTTAAGGAAGACCGAGCATGTTCATGTCTTAAATAACATAGATGTGATCACTTTGAAGGGTAGATCTATAAACCCTTCTGCTTTTAATAACGTACTTTAAGACTCAGACCTTCAATTTAGGGTGTCCTTCCAATCTGCCTGTTACCTCTTCCTCTACAAAAGGGTGAAAAGACTGATCTCACATATTTTGATGGTATCAAGGCAGGCAACTCAGACACAGACCTGGATCTGATTATATATTTCCTTCTTACGGCTAAGGTAATGTTTCTCAAATATTCACGCATATGTGAACATCCTGGGAATCTGGTTATATGCAGATTCTAATTCAATAGTTCTCAGTGAGGCCCTATAGTCTGCATTTCTAACCAGCTTCTAGAGGATGCTGATGTCCCTCTGAGGCTTAGAACAAGGCAGATGCTGGTAGCCATTTTTTTATTTTTCCCTTTGCAGACTAATTGTTCTTCACATGAGAGATCATAACTAAATAAATACATGTTGAGTGGAACTGTTGGTATTCATTCCCCAACTTGTTATTCTCATCTAGTGTACATCAGAGGACAAAAGTAGGAACCCAAGAGAAGGTTATAACCTGTTTATCCTTCATTATCCTATAAGAGAGATGAGCTCCCAGCATCTCTATCATTTTTCATATTCTTAGAAAGCATTTGTGATACCTAATTCTTCAAAGTAATAACTTGTTTCTGTTTCATTTCTAGTGGGAAGCCAGTTTCACCTTTGTGATTCTCAGCATTATGGGATGCTCACTTCATTTTGCGATAGCTTTGGAATCAGCCCTTCTTGGCCCATACTGCTTCTACTCCTTTGCAGGGATTGCAGGCACCAATTACCTTGGCTATGCAGTAGCCTTTCCTTTTCCATATGCAAAATTCTCATCTGTCTGTGTGGACCCCCCACATTATGAAGAATACCACCTGGTACTTCAAGTCCTCGACATGGGCCTGAGTTTGGCCATGCTCTGTGGCTCTCTCACGGCACTCATCAAGCTCTCAACAAGACTTGTCCAGAACGGAGACATAAGTGTAAGCATCACAAAAGGGGAACCAGCTTTTTGTCTTGTCATGAACACTGGAATCCTTATTGTTGTTGTTTTGCTGTGGTGGTTAGGTGCTTTCCTAATGGTTCTGACTCCTAGTGACCATATTTACATACAACTGGACCAAACACTGCCCAGTCCTACCCTGTCCTCCCAATTGTTCTTATGTGTAAAAGCCTTTTGAGGCAGGCACTGGGTCAATCCATCTTCTCAAAGGTCTTCCTCTTTATCACGTCCCCCCCTCCTTTAACTAAGCAAGAAGTCCTTCTCCAGGGACTAGTCACTCCTGACATGATGTCCAAAGTACTTGAAATCTAGTCTCACCATCCATCCTTGCCTCTGAGGTGCCATCTGTCTGTACTTCTTCCAAGACAGCTTGGTTTGATCTTTGGGTCCATGGTCCTTTCACTAGGCTTCACCAGCACCATACTTCAAATTCATGGAAGGGGAAGTTCTAATACCTCTTTTTCATTTCCCACTGCCTTCTGTATCACCATGCTAGCCAATATCTGGCACATTATAGGTGCTCAAGAATAGTTTTTGAAAGAGCGATCGGAAACATGGCACTAGGATAACAAGAGACACTAGTGAAAGCCCATTTGTACTTCAATCCACAATTTGAAAAATCCTATTAGAGACACCTGTTAAGAGTCTTTAATGTGAAAATTAATGGTAGTATCCTTAATATTTTCCCTAGAAGTCCAGGTGAGACACATCAATTGCACTTCTGCTCCATCAATTCGGAAGGGTAGACATGTTCTTTGCCTAGAGAAGCTGTAGAAGAAATTCTCCCACTCATTCTGCTCCTGGCCCAATGGAAAAGTTAACGTACCCCAACATCATGCTTAACTTTCTAACGTTTCCAAGAGAGCTAATGATAGGATAATAAGGATTGCTAGGATAATAAGGGTTACACATATTGGGTGCTTCTTTGATGCCTACTTACTTCCCATTGTGCAGATGATAAAATGAGGCTAACGAGCTTATATAATTTCCCCAAGGTCACACCGTTAATGAGTACCCGAACCAAACGCCCCTGCCACTGAATTCACTCTGACTCAGAGCAACCCTGGTATAGGGTAAAACCTTCATAGGGATAGACTGCTTCATCTTTCTCTCTTGCTGATAGGCTTAAACCACTGACCGTGGGGCTAGCAGCCCAACACCTAAGCCACTGTGCCACCAGCATCCTTGGTCCAAACGAATGACTCCTGAATTGATACCAACTTATCTCACTGCTCTCAAGTCAATTCCTACTCCTACTGACCCAATAGAACAGAGAAGGACTCACCGTGTAGGTTTCTGGGACCCTTTGTGGAAGCAGAAAGCCTCATCTTTCTTCCAACCAATGCACAGCAACCCAAGATAGGGTCTCCTTGGCTGCCGCCACACGACATTTACCCAACAACAACCCCAGGGCTGCTTGGGTAGGAGCTGAAACTCAAAGTGATGAGGGGTTTTTCTTAATCAAGCCATATCTACTCTAACTCTCAACACATACTTTGTCACCCTTCTCCCTCTGCCAAACCAGTGAGATGCATGGCTCTGGCCTGCAGGAAGTCGGGAGCAGAATCCCTGAAAGAAGAGCACAAATGACTTGCATTGTAAAGTCCTATGGCAGGCTCTGGGTCACTTTAGTAAGAGGTAGAGGTTGGAAGGTTGAACTACTTCCTCCAAGGAGTGATATCTCCCACTACCAATTCTGGGATGGGTTTTACAATTTGACATAGCATCCTTGAGACTCTGGAAGAGATGGGTAATGTTAGCTAGTTGTTGTTTTGCAGATCACAATGGAAGACATGCTTTCCACATTCTCAATGCTTGGTGGTCAGTCCTGTCCTCTTCAACTTCTACATAGGTCTGTGCCTTCTCTGGGAGAGTAAAGTTTGCCAAGAAGGCCTGCTAAAACTAACGGAAGACCTGAATGACCTTCCCCACTCTAACTGCCTAGACATTTGGAACTTTAGCATTGGTGAGTCTTCCCTTGAAGTGAAGAACCGGCACTCTAGAACCCATTTGTTAAAGGGACACATGCTGAAGAGACTCACAGTTTGGCATCACAGTTTCAGAAGTCCTAGCCTCTTGGTGTGGAGGGTTAAGAGGATAACTGACTGCTACTGTAGGATGGTAACTCTACGTGCAGATTCAGTGTGTGATAGAGGGCGGAGAGAAAGGAAGGGGGATTATACATGCAGAGTTTGAGGAACCTAGTCCATGAAACCCAACAGAAAGGTCCTGTAGGATAGAGTACCTGGGGAAAGAGGAAATGAACTGAAAACAGAAATGCAGAGTGCTCCAACTTTAGAGTTTTACCAGTACCCAGTCTGCTCAGGACAACACCTTATCTGGGCCTAGGTTCTGAGCCAGGTTTGGAGTCAATGCAATGATAATATATTGCTCCAGGTGGACCACTGCTGTCAGAATGACCCAGGGTGATTGTTCCACCAGAATTCTGGGTCACTTCTGCGTCTTACTGCAGTGGAGTTTGCACACTCTGCCCAGAGATCCTGATGGCTGCTCAGGTTTATGAAATATTACTTGATTCAAAGCCTGGCTTAGAGTCACTTTTGGACAGCCTTGTTTTTCCCATCTGCAGAAGATGGAGCCCTTGTTTGTATGAGGGTTGGAGATTCATTTAATTTAATAAGCTGCATTTCCTTAGTGAACATCTTTGGATGATCTCACACCACTTAATCTGTGATCACATCTGATCACATGCCATCAACAAGGATGAGTAACTGAACAAACAGGCACATGGTGTTTTGTATTAGTCAAGGCACCACTCATGGCCTCCACTCACCAGGAGCATAAGCAACCCGAGCACAGCTCTTGTTACTAGGTAGGAATCTCAGGCCTGTTAGACACAACTCTCTGCAGTAAAATAAGTGGATTACTTTATTAAAATCTCAGGAAACACTTAGCTTTGTCAGCAGGAAAGGAAGATAAATTGTGTCCTCATGCCCCCCTACAAAAAAGAAAAACAAAACTCGACTTCTATATTGTCGGTTCTCCACTTTATGCCTCCACACAATTATGAAGCTAGATGTCCCACAGGCTGATAGTGTTAGCCAATATTTGATTTCAATTTTTATTAAAAGTTATAATAACACTACAAGTATGCTAGTAATTCACACCTCTCCTTTTATACGGAAACAAAGCATGGATAATATATTTTTTAAGCTGCTTTTTTAAGTGTCTGACTGGAGAATAAACCTCACTTCAGTAACTATACTACATATCGGGAAATCTGAGAGCCGTCTGAATTCTTATTGGAGAAAGTAGTGGTTTGGAAGATGATATGGGAAAAGTGTAATCCAATAAAGGCCTCCGTGGCATGGCAGGTCAAACTCTGTCCTGCTAACTGAAAGGTTAGCAGTTCACACCCATGAGAGACAGATGAGGAGAGCAGGTTTGTGAAGATTTGCAGCCTCGACTCCACCCTACAGGGATTGCCGTGAGTTGCAAGTAACTTGATGGCAGTAGGTTGTCAAAGAAGAACATGAATTCATTATTTAATACCCATCTATAACAGTCAGTATTATGAGAAAAAAAAATAACCACTCGTAAGAGGTTGGTGGGTTTTTGTTCCATGTAGGTCCAAAGATACATTTGCAAATACTATTCAAATAACCCCCCTTTTTTTAACTTTCCCTGGACCTTCTTAAAGGAGCCTGGTATCTGAATAGGCTATGCATGGGGTACCAGAACCTACCAGTCATTCCTTCTGAGAAAGACCAGGCAGCTATCAAGATTTACCACCATGAAAACTCCTTAGTGCTAGTCTGTCCCACTGGGGGGGCCAGGAGTCAAAAGCCTAGCTGGTTTGGTTTGGTTGTTCTTGGCTCCATAGAATTGAGGCCATCTTGGGCTGAGCCCCGGTGACGTAGTGGTTGAGTGTGGGACTGCAGTCCATGGGCTTGACGGTTCAAAATCCAGCAGCGCCTTTCCAGGAGCAACGCTGGGTATCTCCCACGACCACCAGAGGGCAGTGATGCCCCCCTCCAAAAAAAAGAATTGAGGCCATCTTGCTGTAGGCCCCACAGTGAGAGTGTCTGAATCAGGGGTCCTCAAACTTTTTAAACAGGGGTCAATTCACTGTCCCTCAGAATGTTGGAGGGCCAGACTATAGCTTAAAAAAAGAAAAAAACTCTGAACAAATTCCTATGTACACTACAAATATCTTATTTTAAAGTAAAAAAAAGGAACCAGTACAATATTTAAAATGAAGAACAAGTAAAGATAAATCAACAAACTTCCCAGTATTTCAGTGGGAACTATGGGCCTGCTTTTGGCTAATGAGATGATCAATGTCCAGTTCCATATTTGTCACTGCTAGTCATAACAAGTGATGCAAGTGTGCATCAGTTAATCTAGATCTGGTTGGAGATTTCAGCATTCTGGAAAAAGTCTGTTCACAGACATGAGTGCTACCAAAGATGGTTGCCATTTTTGAGAGCATGTTCCTTAGATTAGGCTATGTCTCAACGGGAGAGAAACATAGAAATTAGACAGGCTGCTTGACTTGAATGCATTTTTCAGAGAGTCACAATTCTGCAGTTCAGCCAGTTCCATTTGGTAAATTGTATCCACATTTTCAATGTCAATAGAAAATGGGTTACAGAAAAGCTGTATGTCCTCTTCAAGGAGATGAAGCTCTTTAAATTTAAATTGGAACTTCTTTTGCAACTTTTCCAGTGAATCCATGAATATTTTATTTGGGAATGCAAACAATGGTTTTTCCACTAACAGATTTTGAGAGAGGGCAGAAATTTCCCTCCTTCACTTCTTTGATGAGGAAGCCTAATTTTACTTCAAATACTTTTACATGTGATTGCATATCAGCAATGAGCTTCCCTTTTCCTTGAAGTTGCACATTGAAATGGTTGAATAGCTCTGTTACATCTGTCAGAAAGGCAAGGTGTCATTTCCATTCTGTAACATTGAGCTCTGGTACATCCTTGTTTTTTGAAAGCAGAAAAGCTGTAATCTGTGGAAGTAGGTCATAGAAATGTTTCAAAACTCTCCCTCAACTCAGCCAACAGACTGTGTGATAGAGAACATCTTCATAGGCAACATTTAGCTCAGTCAGAAATTCCTGAAATTGTCTGTGGTTTAGTGCATTCACTCTAATGAAGTTAACACAAGATACCACAATTTTCATAACAGAGTCCCACTTCAATGATTGACTACACAGCGCTTGTTGGTGGATGAGGTAGTATATGGCTATTGAATGAGAATGGTTATGTTTGTCTATCTCTTGGTTAATGTGAGCAATTACTCCTTTCTTAGACCCCACCATGCTAGGAGCACTATCAGTTGTCACACTGGCTAGGTTAGCCCAGTCCTACTCCAAACCATTCACAGTGTAGCAAGCCTTTTCACAGATATCCTCTCCTGTAGTTGTTCCTTTGATGCTTTGCAGTGCAGCAAACTCTTCTGTGACTTCAAAATAGTCATTCGACGCACAAATAAAAATTAGAAGTTATGCAGAATCACGAACATCGTTACTTTCTTGAGTTCCAAGGACAAATAGGAAAGGTTTTTTTTTTTTTGCAGAGTTTTGCAAATGCTGATGCAAATTGTCTCCCATTTCTTCAATTCTTCATGTAATTGTAAGTCCCGAAAGACTCACTCTACTACATAAATCAGCTTTCTCTGGACACATCACTTTGGCAACAGAAAGAAGGCATTCTTTAACATCTTCTCCTCCATGAATAGTCTGCCAGTACATGCTATTAGCTTGACAACTTAAAAACTTGCTCACTGTAGTGAAATATTTAGCTGCTTCTTCTTCCCAAAAGTATTTTGCTGAGTTATCAAGTATTTTTCACTTTTAATATTTTCTCTTTTCTCACTTCTCTGACCAATCATATTTATCTTTCTCTTGAGTTTGATAGTGTCGATGTAAATTTTGTCCTTTGAACACAGACACTATATTCTGGTATATCACACACAGTTCTTTCCTTGTGTAAAAAGTAACTAAAAAGTAATAATCATAAGTCCACGGTTCCTTGAATATCCTATACTCCAACTCAGTTTTTCTCTTTCTTGATATCATTGTTTCCTAGGGATTCCAAATTTATATATGTGTGTGTGTGTATATATACATATATATATTGCTGCAAAAACAATATACCAGCAATAACTGCACAGAGACATATAGACTACACTGTCCATCAATGGAGTATGATCAGTGTCTATCAATTCAGCCTTGCCAGTCCACATCATTTCAGCCTCACCAGAGCCCATATTGGTGAAACTACACTTTTACCTCAGGCTCACACTGATGCGGTGTGGGAACCGGCATGATTACAGAGCTGGTTCCTCCACCACCTTTCCAGTTCACACCACCCTGTGCGAACCACACTGCGATCTGTGAACTCACACAGGAATCTGATCCCATGGGTGAGAAGACCCATGCGATCAGATTCCACTGCAGGAAAAAAGAAGGCATGTATGCCTTTTTCTTCCAAATCTAATGCAAGTTCAGCCATACAAGCATATGGCACACAACATATAACATCATATACAACTGAATAGCAATCAGAATATAAATGAGCTTACTGTCAATTAAATTGGGTTTCCTACTCCTCTACTGTCTACAGAGCCAGATTAAGTTTCCATGGGGCCCTAGACAGATGACCAGTTTGGAGCCCCCATACGATAACACTGAGCACTGACCATTTGCATTAACCTGAGCACTTACAGATATCATTACCACTGAGCACTGACTAGTTGCATTATCACTGTGATGCAACCCCCCTAAAAACCACCCCCAACCAACTAACCAACTTTTTTTTAAAAAAGGCTCTCCTAACTTCAAAAAAAAAAGTACCCCCTACCTGCAAAAAAAAAAAACCCTCAACTTCAGGTGGGGAAAAAGGCCCCCCTTAACTGCAAAAAAAAAAAAAAAGGCCCTACAAATTGCAAAATAAAAAAATAGACCTCCTAACTTCAAAGCAAACAAATAAATCCTACCTTGTTCTTACCTGGGTCCTCAGGCGGCAGCAAGCTCTGCACAGGCAAGCTTGTGACTTGTCCAATCACACCCGAGATTGAGAGGAGGAGTCAAGAGACAGAAGGAGAGGAGTCAGAGAGTGCGGCGCATATTCCACACAGGTGCATAGCTGGCACAAGTCGGCTATTAAGCAGGACAAGCAGCGGCAGCAGAAACATGCAGTGGACCAGATAAATGTCCTCAGTGGGCCGCATGTGGCCCTCGGGACATAATTTGAGGACCTCCTGGTATGAATAGTCTGGGAGTAGCCAACCGAAGCCTTCGTGAAGTGCTTTCAAAAGCCACCATCGCAGGAGGATAAGGGGTGTTCTATGAACCCCTCCTTCTTTCCCAGCCTTGTAGGAAAAGGCTGAGAGGAATGAGCACCCTGCTGGGTGAGCAATGCCCCAAAGTGGGACTGCTACTTCAAGATTCGGTGCAAGGGACAAACTAGCGAAATCAGAGCATCCGAGTCGACCAACCAAAATGCAAAACAACCCTGGTAGAAATTGCCTACATTTTTGGATCAGTAAGTCATAAAAGGATGGGGAAGGGACGAATGAGGATGCCAGACACTGTGTTGCTGTCCCCTGCGGCTACCCGCCCCTCCTCCAGGACCGGAATGACTCTGTTTGTTTTCCTTTCATTATTCATTGTTTAGTTTTGTTTACATGAAAGAGCAAAAGAAAATATTTCCCCCTTGTCATGTGGTATGTTGAATTTTTTTGGTTCTGTTTTATTAAAAAATGAGGTCCCCTCCCCCTAAAAAAGTATAGCAAAATCCTGTCTACACTGTGGTTCTGTTTTTGAAAAAATGAGGTCTCCTCCCCCTAAAAACATATAGCAAAACCCTGTCTACACCGTGCAAGACCATGGAGATTGTGTCATGATGGTTGTTTGGTCCCCTGGAGTCCGTTCTCGCTCATAGAACCCTCATGGGACAGAGCAGCTGTCCCGTGGGATTTGACAAGCTGGAATCCTGATAGCAGATGACAAGATCATAACTCGGTCTATCCTTTTAGTCTGCAGTCAAGTGCTGCAGCAATGCGCCACCAGCAGGAAGCGATGCATCCATGCTGAACCATTTTCGTCAAAAACTCAAGACAGATTAGCAGCTATGGCTTGTGGGGAATATTCCATCGCCTCTACATTCCGTTTTCCCCAGAGTGTTTTGGAAACCCTCTTACCTGTGGGCTGCAATTCTTCAACTAAATTCCTGCTCGCTCTCCTGCAAGAACGTGTGCTTAGAAGCTCATTCACATGCCACGGACTCCTTCCCTAAGGATAGGGGGTGCGACCGCCGTCAAGAAGATCTGGCTGGTGCGATCTGAAACTCAATTCCTTTGGGCAGGTTGGAGTAGAACTCAGGCGGCAGCAGAGAATTCACATTCTTTTTTCCTCCCAACTCCTTGATGCAGGTTTCTCAAACTGCTTGGTAGAAAAACCAGGATCTAGAGACGACAAAACCGTATCAGGACCTCCATACTCCTTTTCTCCCTTTTCAGCCATGACTGACTGCTCATGGGAGGCTCAAAAAATCACCATTGGTGCTATGTTTGCCCAGGCACAACCCATCAGGCTCTCTGCCTCAGGGAGGAAGCATGGGTGATGCAAGCAGCTAAGCACTTGGTTCCTAACTGGAAAGTCTGACCTTTCCATTCCACCCCAAGAAACCTTGGATGAAAGGCTGGCCAATCACCTTCCATAAGGTCACCGTTCTTGAAATCCCTAGGAGGCAGTTCTACTCCGACACAGATGGGGGTGCCCGGAGTGGGGGGCAGACTGGAGAAGTGAGGGTTTGGTTGTTTTTCCTGCCTGTCGACACTCCAAAGCACATCAGCCCCATTTCCCAGATGAGGACGTGGAGCCGAATTTCCCTGGGGAGCCAGAATTTGGACCCCTGCTCCTCAAGGCGGGATCCCCCCAACCCGGCAACTCCCTTAGCTGGAGGAACTGAGCTGTGCCTGCCGCCAGGTAGCCTTGCACAGGTACAAGGGACCCTCTTTCTTCTGCTCCTCCCCAAAAAAATCGCTCTCATCTTTGAGAAATGGAAGCAATTCCTAGAGAAAAGCTGCTATTCAGTCAACCAGTAAAACTATGTCAAGGGTTGCAACCCCTTGCTAGAAGAAATACCGCCTACAGCGTGTGCAATACAGTAAAGTAGGTTTCATATTTTGTCAAGGAGGGGGCAGCAGAAGGTGAGAAGGTAGTATCCTGAGAACCGCGTTTTCATCTACTTTCACTTCAGAAATTGTCATGAGCATCAATATCTTTTCCCCTAAACAGACAATTTAATCTTTCAATATAAAATACTCTAGCATCCCCTCCCCCCTTCCCACTCTTAATCTAAAATGTTTTTTGAAAACACTTTCGAAGAAACACCAACTATACTTTATTTAAAGGCAAATAAGATTTTCACTGAAGGCGACCCGACAGCGCAGGGGCGAGCTGCAGTTTCCTAAGCTGTAGATCTTACAAAACTAGACTTCCATGCTTTCTCCCAAGGAGTGACTGGTAGATTCAAACTGCCCACTTGTCCACTAGCAGCCGAGTGCTTAGCCACTGCGTCCCCAGGATCCCCAGAGGTCAGGAACTAAGCAGAAGCCATGTTCAATAGAGCAGACTGCAGAGCAAATGCAACTTATTATAATGGTGACTATTTCGGATCGATCTAAACATTAATATGTAAGCAGAAACCATTCGGGGATATTACCAGGCTGGTTGCTTTCATTTTTAATCAATGAAAGAGACTATTTAATGATGATCAGATGCCCATGTTCACATCCCACAGGAAAAAGGAAAGAGAAACGGAGGAAGCAATTAGTGTGGAAAACAATGGTGGGGGTGGGGTGCAGGTTGTGGGGACAAAGAATGACACTTCCTCTCCCAGGCTAGGGTCTGTGTGGAGGAGGCAGCCGCTCACCACCACACGCAGGGCACAACGCAAGCAAGTGCCCTCTTGGCCGGAAGACCCCCAGCAATGAGGACCTTCCAGCAGCCTCTCAGACCTATCAGGCTGTGATTTTTGAAGTAAACCTTGGTTCCATTTGAGAAGTCTAGCATCTCAAATGGAGGACTGTACATAAAGAACAAGAAGAATTTCACAACATGGAGTGGCAGACTTTGAACATCGCCTAAGCCACACAAATGTGTAGCTGGGCTACACCATGTGGCTGCTTTACCATGCAAGCTCACGGCATAGTCCTCTCAGGAAGTATCACGTACCCAGTGCATTATATCGCAGATTCCCAGATTACCTGGAACGACTTTAAAGAAACCATTCTCTTTGCCCAGTATTTAATCAGCCATATAGAGCCAACCAGAAAGAGGTTATCAGCCATCTTCACAAAGAACAGAAACACAAAAATTAAACCCCAAAAAGTAAGTTGCCATCAAGTTGATTCTGACTTCCCGTGACCAACTGACCATGTGTGGGTCAGAGTAGCCCTGAGCACCATAGCCTTTTCAGTGGCTGGGTTTTGGGAAGTAGATCAGCATGTCTTTCTTTTGAGGTAGCTTGGAATGAACTCAAACTTCCAAATGTTCAGTTAGCAACCAAGTATGGTCATAGTCTGCACCACCCAGGGACTCTGAAAAGCTTACCACTGTAATGGAATGAAAAAGGAATTTATAATCCCAGTTCATTTGCAAAAGCTTGTTTTTTAAATGCTTGGTGTTCCTTACATCCCCTAACTGACTGCTGTCATGGAAGAAAAGGAATGTTTCTCAGGAAAGCAATGGAGTGAAGACATCTTTTTCTTGGTGGTGGAATGGTTATGTGTTCGGGTGCTAAGTGCAAGGTCAGCAGTTCAAAACCAGGAGACCCTCTGAGGGAGAAAGATGAGGCTTTCTACTCCTGTCGAGACTTACTCTCTCCAACAACAAGCACAAGAAAGAAGAAAATGTCCTAATGTTGATGGTGGTAGTGATGGTACTACTCTTCTCAATAAAATTGAAATATCGATGTATATGATACATGAATTATTTTACTTCAAGACACCTTTCTTTTAGTTACATTCTTGAAAGCCCACAGGGGCAATTCTACTCTGTTCTAGAGTGTCTCATCTGTTAGAATCAACTAGATAGCAGTGAGTTAGTGAGTGAGTGGTCTTTGGTGGCACTGTGGAGTAAACATTGGGCTACTAACTCGAAAGGCGGTGGTTCGAGCCCACCTGCTGCTCGGCAAGAGAAAGATGACACTGTCTACTGCGGTAAATACTTACTGTCTTGAAAATCCTATACAAGTTTGCTGTGACTTAGGATCATTCCCATGGCAGAAGATATGCTGAAATTTAGGAGCCCTGGTGATAAATGGGTTCATTTTCAACAGTCTGAACCCTCTGGCTGACCCTCATGAAAAAGATGTGTCAATCTGCTTATGAAACCCTGCAGCCTTGGAAACAATGGGGCGATCATAGTTCTATAAAGCCATATATGGGTTGGAATCAAATTGACAGCAACAAGATTGGGTTATCCTCTTCAGCCAGTCATATACCTACTGCTCACTAATATTTGACTTTTCACATCACATGCCTAAGGTTGTGAACTCAAATCCCTAAGGATGATATTTATTATTTACGTCTGTTCCTTCGGATTTAGTGGGAATATGTTATGGGTCCAAAATTATGGTAAGGGCTAGAGTGAGAAAGATAAGCAAGATATGTCCCTGCCTTTCATTTAGTTAGAGAAGATAAAGGGAAAATGAAAATTGGACAAAACGGATCAATAGCCCAAATGAGGAATAAGAAGATCTGAATTAAGTAGCAATGATAGGCATGAAGATCTGGTGTTTGACATATTTAAAAGGAAGCAACAGGACTTCATTGTATTTAGCATGTGAGACAGGGAGAAAGCCAGGAAGATGCTAAACATTTTCAGGCTGTGGGTGAAGGGAAAGTAAGAGGATTTAATGTGTTAGCCCCACTTTTGTCATTTAGGGTAAAGCTTTCATTTTGTATCCTATCACTAATAAAAAAAAATCGCTGTGTAAGAAACTTAAAAGAAATCCAAGACCTCCTTTTTAAAATTCTAAGAGTTACTAAAGATTGCCACTGAATATTCTATGACCAAATTGAGCCATATGACAGATACAATTAAGGCCTTGTTTTTAGTTCATGGTAAATCCAGATCTGAAGAGCTTAGACTGTAAGACTGTCTTCATCTAGATCAATTTTATTATCCATTGTCTCTTCTTCTACTGAAACATATGGCAAATATCACCCATGAATGGCCCATATGGAAGCTTTGCAATTGACATTTTCCTTCACTTCATCATAATCTTAGACACTGTCAACCACTTGCTCCATAAAATTCTCTCCCCCTTGGACTTCCGAGAAGAATGCACCTTTCTCTTTAGCTGTTTCTTCTCTGAGTTTTGAGTCCTCAGTCTCCTCTATGGACTTCTTTTGCTCTCCCTGTTTCTGAAAGGCAGATCTCTCAGAGACTGCCTGAGATGCATCTTCACATATCCATGTCTGTGCACAGTCCCCTCTCCTGATCTTATGAGCTCCATTTCCAGCTATCTTCCAGATACCTCTCGTGGGCATCCCACAAACATAAAAAACTCAACACGTTCCCAGTAGTTTGTGACCCTCCCACAACTCCTCTTTCGGAATGTCCAGCATTCACAACAAGCCGGAGACCTGGAGGCTCATTGACGTCTCACATGTTTGAGTCAACCACCAATTCCTGATGATGACACTTCTTAAGTCTTTTTCAGTGTACCCCACTTTCCAGACCAACTGTGATGGTTCTGGTTCAGAAGTCCAACCTCTGCCTCAGATGTCTTTGCCTCTAGTCTTGTCAGTTTTAAGACATGATCTTCATGCGGGTTCCACCTTGAGCTTTCAAATGCCTGTGCATGACACCCACCTGTGTCTTACTCCTTCCCAAATGTATGAGTTCTCAGAGGGCAGGGATGATCTTTCCTCAAGCAGCAGGTTCTTTTTGAGTGCCTGAGTCAGGGTCTGTCCCATAGGTGGCACTTGGGACTAACCGGGCACACAGTGAAAATGAGGTGAAACAAAGGAGAACAGAAAAAAAGAGTGGGAGGAAGGAGGAAGAGAACAATTAGCTAAGACCAGGTGTTTCATGCTCTGTAAGAATTTTCCTTTCGGACTGAACCCCGGTGGCGTAGTGGTTGAGTGCGGGACAGCGGCCCACTGACTTGGTGGTTCAAATCTAGCAGCAGCTCTCCAGGAGCAAGGCTGGGCCTCCCACTCCCACCAGAGGGCAGTGATGCCCCTCCCAAAAAAAAGAGTTTTCCTTTCAACCATCTCTGAAGAGAACTGACTGCTTCTTCCTCTGGGCGATCCCTAATAGCACACCTTTTATGTTGACTTGATGATGCCTTCTGCATAGATTTAAAGCTAGTTGAGAGCAGAGACCCTGAGACCAGTTATTAAAAATCAGTTCTGGCTGAGCCCTGGTGGCGTAGTGGTTGTGTGCTGGACTGCAACCCACAGGGCTGATGGTTAATGTCCAACAGCAGCGCTCCAGGAGCAAGGCCGGACCTCCTACTCCCACCAGGGCAGTGATGCAACACACACACACACACACACACACACACACACAAACTGGTTCTATCTCAGTAACTGCTCAATGAATTCGTGTTGCTTTGAATGTTTTGTTGTTTGTTTGTTTGTCATCTGGGCCTAAACTGAAAGAGAGAAAATGGAAACCTCAAAGACTTTGTAACTAATATATAGGTAGTCCTTGAATTATGGACAAATCCATCGTTGTGTCTTTTAGAATTCATATTGAAGTCAGATTGGGTGCGCAGAGCACTCAGCGCACTTCAGTGCAAGAGAAGGGAGATCTGGTGGTGATGTGGATTAGACTCTGGGCTGCTACTGGGCAGAGTTACCAGCTACTTTGGAGAGAAGGTCAGGCTGTCCATTCCCATGGAGAGTGACAGTCTTTGAAGGCCTGCATAGGATCACCAGGAGCCAGACAGCAGTGGGTTGGTTTCATTGGTGCAAGAAAAGACTCCATTATGTAATTCTTTTACCTCATTTAAAAACTGCACAGGCAGCAAATGAAGGTGAGTGTGAACTTTTGTTACAAGGGACAGCTGGTTCAACCTTTCTAAATGATACGCATTTACCAATGCATTACCAAAGGACATATGGGAGTAATAATAAAGGCATTGTCCTTTAGTCTGACATGCACCACCTCCCTATTCGGTACTGATATTGAAGACCTCAGAAAATGTCTCAGCAAGATTTTAACTGGAAGTCAGCACCATTGTTTTGCACACGCGTGGGACTTAGAGTCGATGTATGTTACACAACCATCTGAATGGTGCCCCCTCGAGTTGTGCAATAGAGAGGTCTTGCTAACGGGTCTGGAAGTCTACACTTAATTCTGACAAACTGGCTTGGGCCCATCTGCCCCCCCTCTCAGGCCCTCTTGCACTGCATCATCTATAAAATGATGTGAACTTGAACAGTATTTTCCAGCCTCCTGTGAATTAAAAATCCCTTCTCTAGGGAGTTGTTGCACTGGTGGTAATGCCTAAAATCTTTTAACTTCAGAGGAGGGGGAGAGAATTCATATCAGCCCAGCGTGATTCCTGAGATGGAGGTCAGCCCTATTTCTCCGTGCCACACACTGAAGGCCGATTCTGACGCCATCTGTCACTCCCAAGCAGGCTGCATCTCATGAGGATCAGGAAGCACGTAGGAAACTTCTGGAAACCTTCCCTGAAGGGAAAAGCACACTCCTGTCTTCTTCAGAGCAGGGGAGTCCTCTCGGCTCCTCTCTTGACCGTGCACTAAGCAGGTCCTTCTCTCAGTCGTGCACGCAGTGGCATCCCTAGGGTCAGTATCTTTCATTGTGGAAGCTGACAGTCACTTCCCCTCTGGTTACCCTCCTGTCCAGACCTCTCAGAGTTCTTAGCTAGGCGTATCATCCATTTAATTCATCAAATGATATGCATTAAATCTGGTTATAAATTACTTCAATGGAGTTTTTTTAAGTTAGATGAAAAGTAAGAACAAAATCTTACTTAAAATCTTCCTGTAAAATCTTTCAACAGGGTGGGAGAGTGAAAAAAAAATCTTCCAACATTGAAATGCAACATGATCAGTAACTAAGTGGAAGCATTTAGGGGTAGAGGAGTGTTATGTCCTTCTTTTATCTATTTTAAAAACATTTTATTGGGAGCCTATAGAACTCATCACAATCCATGCATCCATCCATTGTAAATCCATACATCCACCCATTGTATGCCAAGCACATTTGTATATTTGTTGCCATCATCATTCTCAAAACATTTTCTTTCTACTTAAGCCCTAGCTATTAACTCTTCATTTTTCCCCTCTCTCCCCAACCCCCCCCCATAAACCATTGATAATTTGTAAATTGTTATTGTTTTGTCATATTGTACACTGTCTGGTGCCTCCTTTCACCTACTTCCCTCTTGTGCGTACCCCAGGGGAGAGGTTATATGTCGATCCTTATAATTGGTTCCCCCTTTCTACTCCACCTTCCCTCCACCCTCCTGGTATCACCACTCTCACCACTGGTCCTCACCAGTGGGGATCATCTGTGCTGGATTCCCCATGTTTCCGATTCCTATTTGTACCAGTGTACATGCTCTGGTTTATCCAGATTTGTAAGGTAGAATTGGGATCATGATAGCAAGGGTGGAGAAAACATTTAAAAACCAGAGGAAGGTTGCATGTTTTATTGTTACTACACTGTCCCCTGACTGGCTTGTCTCCTCCCTTCGCACCCTTCTGTAAGGAGATGTCGCGTTCCCTCCATATGGACTTTAGGTCCCCAAATCTGCACCCACCCTCATTTATAATGATATAATTTTTAGCTCTTCGATGCGTGATCCCTGATCCCTTTGAAAACTCATGGCCACACAGGCTGATGTGCTTCTTCCATATCGGCTTTGTTGGTTCTGAGTTACATGGCTGCTTGTTTACCTTCAAACCTTTAAGATCCTAGACACCGTATCGTTTAGTAACCAGACACCATCAACTTTCTTTACCACATTTGATTATGCATACACTTTTCTTCAGTAATTATATCAGGAAGATTGGGTGTGCAGTGATATGATTTTTTGTTCTTTGATACCTGATAAGTTATCCCTTTGACACCTGGTGGTCACGTAGGTTGATGTGCTTCTTGTTTACTTTCTGAGCTAGATGCCCACTTGTTTACTTTCAAGCTTTTAAGACCCCAAACATTAAATCCTTTGATAGCTGGGCACCATCAGCTTTCTTCACCACTTTTGCTCATACACACATTTGTCTTCAGTGACTGTGTCAGGAAGGTGAGCATCATGGAGTGCCAACTTACTAGAACAAAGTGTTCTTGCATTGAGGAAGTACTTGAGTGGAGGTCCAATGTCCACCCACTGCCTTAATACTAACCCTACACATATATGCATGTAGATCAATTTCCCCATCATCATATAAAAAATATTTACCAATGTACATGCCTGAATGTAGACCTCTCTATATGCCCTTTGCCTCCTATTTCTCTCCTCTATTTTTTTTACTTACCTCTTGTCAGCCTTCATTTATGTTTTAGTAATATCTCTCAGTTACATTACCCTCGATCAATCCCTAGCATGCCTCTCAAAAAATGTATTAATATAAACTGACAAATTTGAATTAAATAATATTAAAGTCAAAATATCAGAAACTTTGACCCCCTCAAAAAAAAGTGACTACACCAGCTTTGGGAGCAATGAAGACAACACACCTTTAACCTATCATTGTAATTGGATAATATTGGAAGCTCTGACCCGAGTGCATGAGAATGTTTGAGGGGTTAATTAGCGTAAGGTTTTTGTTCTAGAGGTATATTGGACATTTAAGCTGGGATTATAAAAATTTTTTTGCTGTGCTAAGTCAGTACAGGAGCATTTTATGAAAAATAAGAAAGCCCTGCTAAAGCACTGCGCAAAAATTTTATAGACAGTCATTTGGGGGACATTTCCTTTGACACTGTCACTCTGTACAGTCTTCCCTCCTTGTCACACCAAAGCATGTGAGTTGCTTCTCAGCCATCCACACCTCCTGCCTCTCAGGCCCCTGAGGACAGGGCTTTTTAAGAATAAAAAGCAAGCATCGTTTTTAGAGTCATTTTTAAAGAATATCTTACAAATCAAACTTAATATATAAATTTGAACATATTCTTCATGTGCAAGTTTCCGCTTTTCCCATGTAACAAGTAATATTTTATCAAATATGAAACTAAGTGTATGTGTAAGAAGCATTTTTGCGATAAAATTTTAAAGCAACACATATGTCATGTTGGGCTTGAAAGACCAAAGTGTACTTAACTATGGAAATGAGAATGCATCCCTGGGCACTACATATGAATGTCGACTAGACGCATGTAACTCAGGGACCTGGTGATGATCATTTTGAGGCTTATTTGCAAAATTATGACTCATTTTCAGGTATGTCGTACTTGGATTTGGGGGCCTCAGTGTTTCTTGTACCATCTGTCATTGTCCTGTGGTTGTTATGGTTATAGAAATTAAATGATGCACATAATCTAAAATGCACGATCATTTAGCTTACATCGTTTTGACAGTCAGAGTCCAAAGTGGTGTTCTGCTAAACCCACCCTCCCTCAGGAACTTCCTCCCAAACACTTCCATTTAAAACACTTCCACACTTGGAAACGGATATAGATGGACATCTTAAAGCTTGTAATGATGTAATTAATGGCCTCTTTGTAGAATGCCAATCTGTGTGCTCTCCCTGAGGCACGTACAGGGTCACCAGTTGGGAAGTGTCAGACAGATGCTCTCAGACTGTCAGAAACTCACCCTCCATGTCCCAGTAATTTGGGTCTTGTGATTTATCTATGGCCATCCCACGGGTAGGGGTGGGAGGAGGAGAACCCTGCCTAAGGATATTGGCTTTCCCTGAAAGGGGGATCAGTGAGAGATTTGTGGGGATAATGAAATAGAATATTTCCAACTGGGACAATCTCAGAAAGTTTTGTTGACTGAACACATGCCTACCAAGTCTTAGCCACTCCTTCCTAGGGTAGCGATTAGCAAGCCACAATCTGCAGACCAAAACCTACCAGCTGCCTGGTTTAAATGGCCTAATCGCTTCTGAAAAATGTTTTTTAATGGATGGGAAATGTCAACATTAAAATCCTATTCCACGGTGTGAAAATTAGATGAAATGCAACTTTCCCTGTCCTTAAAGAAAGTTTTATTAGGTGGGTACCATAGACATTATTTACAGATTGTCTACGGCGATGTCCAGCCTACGGCAGCATAGTTAAATAGTAGCAATAGAAATAGTATAGACCCGAAAGATTCTGTCTACAGAAATAGCTGCTGGCCAATGTTTTAGGTAGTTGATATATGCTGGGCCTACCAGGGAAGCAGAAGAAAACAAGGTAGATTCTGCTCAAGCAGGATGGACAGAAAAGAAACAATAAGCATGATTTACAAAATGAAATCCGATATTATGATAGTAAGTGCTTTGTAAAAATAACACTGCAAACAGAAAGGATGGGACTCAGTGCCCAGAGTTCAGAAGAGCTGTAGGTCACAATATTAAGTTTCATTTTAGGTCTTTCTTGCTGTAGCTAAAAGTCTTACCTTGATCTAAAATCCTTACTTAAAGTCTTGCTGTAACTAGGGTATTTCAAATTTTAAAACAATGTCATCGGGGAGTCTGAGCAGAAGCTGCAGGAAGGAGGGAGGGATAGAGAGGAGCAGAGCTTGTATTTCCATATCAAAAAGCGACAGCTTATGGGAGAATTGCTTTTACCATTATTTCGGGTAGACCAGCAAACTTGTGTCATGGGACTTTTGAAGTCAGACAATCTGAGGTTTAATCATCCGTTCTATCACTTACCATCTGAATACCCTTGAGCAAATCAATATAAGTTCTCTCCCAGCCCATAGCTCCTCCTTTGAAAAATGGCAATAGTACCTTTTTCATTCACTGTGTTAATCTGAAAATGAGATCATCATTTTAGAAGACTTACACACAGAGCATGGTGGCACTTGGTGGGTGCTCAAGAAAGGTCTCTACCTTCCCCAGACTTGTAATTCGATTTAAATCCTTGGCTCCTGATCAAAGATTTTAGAAAGTGCCCTCTAACCTCTGTTAATTATCAAAAAGCCCTAAACCCAGGCAAAACAAACAGCAAGGGTCTGAAACACATACCGAACCGAGAGGTTTGCTCCCTCAGTCTGCCTCGGCCCACAAAAATCATGGCTCCTGCTGACTGTTTTATGCTTGTGCCGGATAGTTTATTACACCAACACATCTTCTTTCTGAGACCTTTCCCCACCACCCTGCGGCAGCCCTGCTGACTTGGTTCTTTCTGATGATTCCGTGTCTTCAGTCATCCTTTCCAGGATGCCTAGCCCTTACAACAGAGGCTACATCGAATGTCAGGAGTGACCCGCTCTTTTCTTTGATGCACTGCAAACCTGAACTTTTGTTTTTTCCTTCCTAGGGTCAAAAGATCGCACAGTGCCCCTGAAGCCATGTCCCTTCCTTGTCCATGTGACTGCCTGCTGGCCATTCCCTGACCGTGTTGACACATGGAGATTTGTTCCTTAAACTGTTTTCTCTGGTTTGATACCATACCAGGCATTACATATTTTAGACCGTTGGGTTGTTACATTTGTCTTTTCTGATTTATATGCTATCATATAGACATGGGAGCGATATCATTTTTGCCATAGAAACTTTCATATCTAAAAGATAAATTTGTAGGGAGTGGATGTTTCCTTTAAATCCCCCCTTGTTTTCTGTGTAGTGTTTCATTAAATTTTATTTCCATTTTAGTTTTATATTTTTTTAAAACCCTAACTTTGTCTCAGTCTTTCTTCACTATCAATACCAACCCATGCCCCGCAAAACAAACAAACCAAGAAACCAGACTTATTGCCACCAAGTCCATTCTGCCTCAGAGCAGCCCTACAAGACAGAGTAGAACTGCCGCTTTTGGATTTCGGAGACTTCAAATCTTTACCAGAACAGGTAGCCTCATCTCTCGCCTGCAGAGCTGCTGGCCTCGCTCTTAGCAGCTCCATATGTAGCCCATGACACCACCAGAGCTTCTTTTGAACATTCCCAGAGTGACTCTACGTCTTCAAGGCACAATGAAAACACTGGTTTGAGAAAGGGCCCCCTTACTGAAAGCTGGCCTGGTCTCTCTGAATCTGGTCTTCAGTACACATAACAAAAAACTGAATGATGAGGAAAAAAGCATTACAGGCCTCCCCTTTCCTTCCCTTTCATTTTAGTGAAAATACACATAGTAGAGCATACACCTACATTCATCTCTACATGCAACCCAGGAACCATGGCTACATCCCTCATGTTGCGTCACCATGCTCATAACCTCTACCCACAATTTGTCGCCACCACTGACTTGAATGCCATATCTATGCTTTAGAGTTACTGCTAACAGGTTGGTCTCCCATAGACAATTCTTTAAACGAGCACATAGCTCATACTGAGCATCCTGTCATCATTGTGTTTAGTGTAAAGATGATGTCAGAAGATTGTTTTTAATTCACGATTTGGAAATTTCCTCAGAATAGGAGATCTGGGAGTTCCTCAGGTCTCAATAGGTTCTGTAAGTCTGGATTCTATAAGAATTTGACATTCCTTTTCACAGTTTTGTCCCTTTTATCTCAATTCATCTATTAGTTTTTGGCTCAAAATACTCAGAAATGGTAGCCAGGTACCATCCAGTTCTTCTGGTCCCTTGACTCTAAGGAGGGGATAATTCGTGACACCAATTAGACTCATGGTCCATTTCATTCTTCAAATTCTGGAACTTCTTTGTACTCTGCTGCTTATCACATATCCCAAGATATTTATAGTCCTGACAGCTCACCCATCCATCCTGTGAAGCAACCTCATTCATTTGTTGAATACCATCTTTAGGAGGTTGGCTATACATAACGCTTCTTGTATCCTCTCAACCGTGGTCCTGCATCTGCAGCTCCTACTGCCATTGTAAAGTAGTTCTCAAAATGTGATCTGCAGACTAGCAATCCAGGATCTCTTGGAAATTTGTAGGAATGATATTCTGAGAGTCTAGTCCCGGAACGAGTCCTGGTGGTATACTGGGTTACGCATTAAGTGTCTGACCACAAGTGCAGGATTTCAAAATCACCAGCCATGCCTACAGTGAAAGATGAGGCTTTCTACTCCCACAAAGAGTTATAATTTCAGAAATACAATTCTTCTCTGCCCTTTGTTATTGTTGTTGTTGTTGTTATATGCCATTGAGTCAGTTCCAAAGTATAGTGACCTTAGGCACCACAGAATGAAACATAAAACAGTGCTGTACAATCCTCATCATTGTTGCTATGTTTGATGCCATTGTAGCAACCCTGGTGTCAATCCATCCCCTGGAAGATCTTCCTCTCTTATGCTGCTCGCTGTTCCTCCACTTCACCAAACATGATGTCCTTCTCCAGGAACTGATCTCTTCTGACAATATGTCCAAAGTATGTAAGGCAAGCTCTTCCCTCTGAGGAGCACTCTGGCTATACTTCTTCCAAGAAGACAGAGCAGGTTGTCCATGATACTTTCACGATTTTTCTCCAACACAACCGATTCTTCTTCTGTCTTCTTTCTTCAATGTCCAACTCTCACATGCATATGAGGCCATGGAAAATGCCACGACTTAGGTCAAGCACACCTTAGTTTGCAAGTAATACCCTTGATTTTCAATATTCCAAAGAAGTCTTGAGCAGCAAATCTTCCTACAGCAACTCATGTTTTGATCTCTTGACTGTTGCTTTCATGAGCATTGATTGTGGACCCAAGGAAGACAAAATCCTTGACAGCTTCAATCTTTTCTTCACTTATTGTTACCTATTAATAATGTAATGTTAATATACAGTTACTCTTTACATAAAGCTCTTTCTTTTATACATATGAATGTCTATGAATTTTGTTTTTCTAGTCTACCTGGGCTAACACAAACATCTTTCTGGTATTCTCTGCTTTTAGCCAAGATCCATCTGATGTCACCAATGATATCCTTTGTCCCACGTCCGCTTCTGCCTGGTGGGATCGCTTCTATGCCAGAATTGACTCAATCGCAGGGAGTTGAGAGTTTTGCTTCAGGTGACTCTGATGTACACTAACCAATGAAAGAGGGTGGAGCTTTAGGATGAGAAACACCTGGATTTTCATTTTGGCCTTGCCTCTTTTTTGGGGGGTGGGGCATCACTGCCCTCTGGTGGGAGTAGGAGGCCTAGCTTGTTCCTGGAGAGCTGCTACTGGATTTGAACCATCAATCCCGTGGGCCACAGTCCTGCACACAACCACTACACCACCGGGGCTCAGCCCTCTTATCTGCAAAAAAAAAAAAAAATCCTTTGGGGGCTTTAATTTCTTTTCTGATAACAGCACTAATCATGGTAACTAATTCACGACTAGCTAAGAGAATGCAAGAATTTCTCTGGTAAAGTAAAGTCTAATCATTCCATTTAAGTTGATTGCAACACAGATGAACTTTTAGACAGAGTAGAACTGCCCCACCAGGTTTCCAAACCTGCAAACTTTATACAATCAGATGCCTACATCTTTTTCTCGCTGAGTAACTGGTAGGTTTAGACTAGTGACTTTTCCAGTAGCAAGCAAACACTTTACCACCAGGACACAGGCCTGCTTGTCACGCTCAGAATGTTCCCTGGGTGAAGGATCCATCAATGCTGACTTGTTGAGTGTCTTTGAATCTTGATCTATGGAGAGCTTCATGTGAGAATGGTACAGAATGGAAACTTTAGACCCGACAGCATCAGTACCCTCCCTTTACAGGTGAAATATTGGCTATTTAGAGAGGATATGTGATGGGGTCAGGACGCATCTCAACTGTTGATGCCAGGAAGTCCTCTAAATTCATCCCACACCCAGGTTCTTCAATCAACACAGTATCTGTCTCTTAAGGGAGTCATATGTTATCTAGTGACGAAAAAAGCCACAACTCTGTGTCTTTGTATACTGTCTGAATTAATTTTATTATTATTTGATCATTTCCATTCCCCACTGGATACTTTGGTTATTCCTTTATCTACTTACATTTTGCCTTTTTAATTGTATTATGCATAAATTATATATTATACACGTACACAGAGATGGTGGGGGGAGAGATTTGGAGGGTGGGCTTCCTGAGTGTTGCCCAGGGCTAAGCAGTTGACTACTGTGGTGACATGAAATTATTTGGTAGGTCTCATGTATTCACAGTCTTTGTGACTCCCACCTCAGGATGGGTTGGAACTAAGCAAAGAGTATGTGAAACTCTCGTGGAGGAGATGGATCTGTTCTGCCACTGCACTGGGCATAAAGTGGGCCGTTTCTGAAGCAGGATCAGAGAAACCTAAAAACAGCAGAAGAAAGAGTCACACTCATCCAGATTTTCTGGCCTGGAGACTCTGGGGCAGCAGAGCCACTGAAGAAGGAACCATGGAACCACTGAGGACCACAGGGCAGTGCATGCTGTCTGCCTTCGGACAGGAAGCTGGCTTGCAGAGTGAGGTGCCCTTTGGGCATGGATCAACACTAAAACTTACTAATACGCTGCCCTCTTGGGGCGCTATGATGCCGTGTGGACTCAATGGCAGTGAGTTGAGTGGTTGAGAAAGGAGCTTTGCAATCTTTACTCAAGTAGGGCAGAGGTCAAGGAGCCACTTGACTGGGAGGCAGAGACCAGTGAGAGATGTGCCTGCCAGGCGGTTGAGAAAAGACACTGCTATAGGCAAAAGGACATCCTTATCATGTTTTCTCTTCTTGACTATGGCAACCTCTTAACCTCCCCGAGCCCGCATGATCATGAGTGTTGCTCATGAGTTCTGTGCACCCTTTGTGCTGGATTACGGAACCCAGCAGAGAAGTAAGATGCAAGGGGACAGGCCATTGGCCTCTAAACAATACTTGGGTCAATTGCGACTCAGAGAGACCCTCTAGGACAGAGAAGAACTGTCTATGGGCTTCTGAGTCTTTACAGGACTAGACAGTCTCTTCTTCCTCTCATGGAGCTGCTGGATCTCTTGAGCTCCTACCCAAAGTGTCACCCACTCTGCCACCAAGGCTCCTGACAGTTGGTGTCAGAATAGGGCTAAGAAGAATGGAGGGTGGAGGCATGTCTGACCTCGGCTTCATAGGTATCATCCTGGAGTGGATGTAGAGGGGCTTTCCTTGCCCAAGCAAAACCAGGGGAGCTCAGCCATGACCCCCGCCCCTTCCCTGAACTACTAACCAAAAGGTCGGAGGGGTGACTCCCCTCAGCTGAGTCTTGAAAGAAAGGGCGGAGATTCTCTGCTTCCAAAAGGCCAAAGCCCGGCCAGCCCGGTGGAGAAGAGTTCTACTGTACAACACAGGAGGTTGCCAGGGTCAAAACCAGCTCATTGCCCCCTGGTCCGATTTGTGTCTGATTGGTTACTTTGGGCGGCGCAATGGTTCCCGTGTTCAGCTGCTGAGAGAAGGGTGGCTGGAGGTCATCCCTCAATGCCTTGAAAGAAAGGGGCAAAGAGCAGTTACTGAAAGTCTCATTAGGAATCCTGGTGGCGTAGTGGGCTACTCCTTGAGTCGCTAAGCGCTAGGTCGACAGTTTAATCCCATGGGTCACATCACAGAAGAAAGATGAGGCTGTCTGCTCCCATCAAGATGTGAAGTCTTGGGAAGCCAACGGGGGCAGTGCTCGTCGGTCCTATAGGGCACCCAAGATGGCAGGGCATTTGGTTTGAGACAGACTCATGGATCGCAACCAACATCACAATGAAAAATGGGTGCACATTGTCAAAATGAATTTTTTTTTCCTGTAAACTTGCCCCCAAACTACAAATAAACGAAAAAGTAAGGACAACCCTGGTGTTCATGGCTCACGAGGTCATTGTGAGTCAGAATCTATGCTGGAGTTTTATCAGGCATTAGACAAACCGTAGGACTAGTCACGTTCGATAGTTGCCTCTGAGAACTTCAACAAGGGCAACCAGGCACAACTCTGGAGATATCAAACGAATGCATAATGTTGCCCTGGTGCCAAGTGACACAGTCCAATGCCAAATGCTTTATGTGAGTACCCGGCTAACGTGCACATTTCAGAGATCAAGAAATACACGAGTTCTTATTTAATGTCATCATCCTAGCACCCTCGGCGGTACACTGAGCTGCTAAACACAGCAGCTTGAAACTATCAGCCACTGTGGAAGAGCTAGATGAGGCCTTCTACTCCCCTCAAGAGGGGCAGGCTGCAGAGCCCCTAAGAGCCATTCCCCCAGCCCTGCAGGGTCCCCGTGAGTCAGAACTGACCGCATGGCAATGAGTTGGTTTTGTGTGAGTCACAAAACCATGAGCAGACACTTTGCGGATGCCCTTGCCTGGGAGAACTTCCTGGCTAAGACTCGCTGCCACATGCTGAGGAAAGGCTGCGTTGCAGGCCAGGAGGAATAGGGCACCTTCGCTTTAAACCTTCTTCCAGTTTTGTGAGGCTGTTGATAGGACTGGAGTGGTTGGCAGTGGTCGAGGCAGGAAAGTGGGCTGAGTTACTTAGGACGCTTTGAATGTGGCTACATCAGCTTGTGGGAAGGAAACTATTTAAAATAGGGTTTAGAGAGAGCAGGGTGGGGGAGATCCTCTTTCCCCACATGAGATTCTTCCACAGTGTTGTCATACAGTCTTGAAAACCTCCATAGAACAGTAGATCACGCGGATTGGATATATGCAAATTAGCTGAGACCCAGTGATTTCCTGCCAGGGAAAACTTAGAATAACAGAACAAGAATGCAACCCGAGCCCTTGCTCTCTGCAACCCCTGAAAGAACAGACTTGCTCTTGACAGGCCAATTTCAGCCCTTGACATTCCAGGAAATAGTTTAATAATGTCATTTGGGCTGCAGTGGTAAGCTATCCTAAGATACAGCACACAAATATGGTACGTAAGAATTTTTAAAAATCAATTCGGGGACCACGGTTCATTTTTATACACGGCGTAACCCCCACCACCACAACAAAAGTCAAGCAAGGCATCCAAATTCCATTTACCGCTGTCACTACTGATTAAGCCCACTATAGGAAAGGGAAGGGCTCCTGCCAAGAAATTACAGACACCTCCGGAAGACGATTTCCGTTTTCCTTTTACTCTTCGAGGTGCGGGGTCCACATTAGATCCAGGTTGTAACACCCAGACAAGGCTGTATTGGGTGCATTCATATATATGCAGAAGTTAACCCCACCCTGGAGCCTGGATGGCCTTTAGAAGGCATGCTGGCCTTTACATTGAAATGTGTTTCATTTTCTCTGGGTGTCATACAGCTGAAAAAGGTTACGAAACTCAGGTCGAAAGTCAGGAAATGGAGTCAGAACCCCCTGCTGTGACATCACTTTTTTTTCTCCTTGCAATGCAATGAAGCAATAATCTTTTCTGTGGGAAAACACTGGAGTTAACAGTGTCAGTGAGCCTCTGTGTCTGCAGCAGAGGGTGTCAGGGAGCCTGACTTTAGTGCCTCCTTTCCTCCCTCCTGTCCCTTTCCCGAATCTTCTCAGAAGCAAGAGATAGAAACCCGGGGCACTGTTGTATTTTGGCAGACCTAGTATATCTTAAGTGAACGTGTGCGAAAACTGTGGGAGATTCTTATTGCTAGAGCACTCAGCACTTTAAAACAAAATTGGACTTCCAGGGGAAGGCAGTCTACTGAAAAGGTATACAACCAGGAGAAAAACAGGCAAGAAGGGAAGGTCAAGGCACCCTGAGATCTGCCCAAAGTTAAAGTGAACTGAATCAAAACCCAATCCTCCCAAGGGTGAGGGGCCAAGGAAGGAAGTGGAGAAGGGAATCGACTAGCATGTGAGGTGCCTAGCATCCAGGTTCTGCTTGCCCATGCGACACCAGCCACCAGGCTGGGGAGCAAAGGTTCAGGGAACCAGTGACCAGGTCTCTGCTCAGTCTTCCCTCTCCATAGCAACACAGCCCCCTATAGCATCAGCAAGGAGTCCTGAGCAGATTTCTGGCAGCTCCGGGAAGCCCCATGTATTAAACTCCTCTGTCTTAGATTGGACACAGGTCCCAAACATGACCCCAATCCCACACAGGGCGTCCTACCAGTAGCTATGTGATATTGGTCTACCGCCAACTATGTGACAGTGTTCTTTGACCTCTCACGTCCTTTTGAACACTATGTGTCCCAGCAAACCCTTGGACACTATTTTGACCCTGGGTTTGGGTCTCCCTCCACCAGAAAATGAGCCTTTATATTTGTCCTGTCTTTGCCGCATTTAAGACTCAAAAAATATTCTCTTTTTTTAAAAAAGAAGAAGAGCCTTGTGGGACCAAGCCCGTGACCCCTGGTCACCCTACAAATCTGGTATTTAATTCACTCCCAGGTTGGAATAATCCACCATTCAAGATCAAAGGGGCAGTATTTGCCCACAGGCACGCTTCAGCAGTTAGGGAAGAAGGAGGAACGGAAACAGGTACCATAGGAAGGAAGTGGGATAAGTGATGGCAGTTCAGTGAAGGGAGAGTAGGGTTGAGACAAAATATATGTATGACCTGTTGAATGTAAAACTGATGGCTTGCTCTATATACCTGCACCTAATTCACCATAAAGTTTAAATGTGAATGCATTTTTAAAATTAGAGTAAAATGCAAATACACCTGTTATAATCCACCACTGCTAGTTGTCCCCCATGGGTGTCAAAGAACAAGGGTGTCCCATGGGGTTGTCAGGGGCTGATGGTTTGGAACCAGATCTCCAGGCCTTTCTTGGGATGCACTTTTCAAGGTGGACGCCGATGTCCAGCTTTTCTGTTAGCTGTCAAGCATGCTCACCATTTATACCATCCAGGGACTTCACTTACCAAAGAATTTCCAGATGTCTTTTTTAGAGTGATACATCAAGGCCCTGGAGACAGTCCTGCTGGTTGGCCCTGGGGCAGCTGGCAGTTACACCCTGATTTGTTCTCCCATTTCAAAAACATACCCTGGAGGCTTTCAAAAGTACAGGGCTTGATCTGTCTTTTTCTAACTCACACAAATGTCACAGGACCCAACGATAGCCTGATGAGGTACATATTTCAGGTGAGTAATGAAGCAGTCTGATTCTACCCACAGTCTGGGTGTGTCTCTAAAGCTGTCAGTAAGCCATCTTTGGGGTAACTCCAGATTGTGTACACTTGAGAACCTGCCTGAATGTGAGTGCAGTGCCAAATGAGCCTTCTGGCAGAGTTGACTCCAGCACATAAGAGAGCCTTTGGGGATTTGCAAAGAAGTGCTGCTAGTGAGTCAGCAGAGGCGGCGCTGCACCTGGTGGAGACAGTAAGAGGCTTGGGTTGGGCTTCAGCCTGCTCAGAAGCTTTGGTGCACAATCAATGCAATGGGACTGGCACTACTTGACCTCCTGCACAGACACGTATACTGATTAGCACCAAAACAAGAGGAAAAGAATGATTTGTGTCATCGAATCATACAACCGACTTACTCTGCCTTCCATTCTTGGTCTCATGAATCCGTTCAGATATGTGCACTTCTTCTGCTTGGGACGAGAATTCCAGTGAATGGGTATCTGACAGCTGCTGCCTGGAATGCGGTCTCTAGCTCATTCACCTTTCCCTTCTGAGTAGCTACCTGTCTGTCAAACAAACTCCATGGATGGAGGTGTCTAGCCCAGGACATACCCTACTGTCATTTCCCCCCCCTGCTTTTCTCTGCTTTGGTCCTCTGGGGAGTTAGTATGATCCACGACACAAAGACTACAGTTGAGACAGAAGAGACCATCTCTGCAATAGCGTTGTGGCTGTGTGTTTTATTTATTTGTTTGAACTATTTCAAAACAGAATTAACAGTCACTTTTATTTAAGGGGAGGATGGGCACAAGGATGAGAAGTTAGAATTTCTATTTTTAAAATAGCCAGTATGACTTCAGAAGCAATATTTCTAGATAATACACTGGGTTGGCCCGGGTTACAATCATACATTGCGCTACTAACTGAAAGGTTGGAGAGTCTAGGTCACTCTGGGCATCTGTTTCCGAAAAGAAACAGCCACTGGGAACCCTCTGGAACACAGTTCTACGAAGACACCCATGGAGTCTCCATGAGTTGAGATCCACATAAGGCAACTGGCCTGCTGGTTCCATGGTCATTGAGTAGGTAGGTTCAAGGAAGCTTCCCGGCACCGTCAGCATAGAACTCACAATTGGGCGTGTTCCTAGGAGCAGCTGGATGGCCCAGTTCCTAGGAGACGACCAATATGCTGTCTCTGGAGAAATGGGCACCCCAGGAGGAGCTCTGTGCGGCTATTACACCTTCTGGGTCTTGATCTGATTCCTGATTTCCAAGACCTGTAAATCTGTCAAGAGTTAATAAAGGTTAAGAAGAGTAACATGCCTAGAAAGATATATAGAACTTCTCTATTTCTCTAAACAAGATTTTTAAGGTCCAAGTTGTTAAAGTTTTATCATCTGCCAAACTTACATTCTTACACCGTTCACTCACTCCCATTGAACGATTCATTGTTTTATTTCCTAAAGTTGAATGTATGAGGAGAAAGTAGGGAATTATTTTAAACTTAATATATGTTGTACAGACACAAAATCTGGGGATGTATTTTTTTTTTTTTTGCCACTAAAGTAACTTCCTGCTTGTCCGTACCTGTTCGGTCACTACTAGCTTAAATACACAGATCAGGCTTGTTTAAGACTCTCCCCTTTCACCTTGCTCCAGGCAAGGAGAAAGATGAAAGCTTCCTGCATTTCTTTTCTTTTTTTTTTTTTTTAGAGATGAACTCCTCTTTGTTCTGAATGCTTCTCATACCCACTATTTACAGAAGCTTCTTCGAAGGCTGAACTGGTTTCCTATTTCAAAAATCCACTTCTTATAAGACAAGAAGAAGGCGACAAACCCTTCTGCTATCGATTCTACCTGGAAAGACCCAGAGCCACCAAGCAAGCCATTGCTGTCTGGTCAGTTCTGACACACAGTGACCAGCCACGGAGGACAGAGTAGAAATGCCCACAGGATTTCCAAGTGTGTCACCTGTCGGAGAACAGACTGCCACCCATTTCGCCCTCAGAGGAGGCACTGGTCCCAACAGTCAGCTTACTAACTAGCAACCAACCATGTCCCCACTGTGCTACCAACTCAGCTCACTGCCCAGAGTCAACTCTGACCCTAAGCCACTCTCTAGGATGGGGTTAGAACAGCCGCTAGAGGTTTCCAACACTGTAATACTGATGGTCTTGAACTACTGACATGGTGGTTACCAGTCCCAGGTGTTACAGACGACACCGGCAGAGCTCCTTCAAATAATCAAATGATAAAAATGCTTCGTGTCATGTATTTCTACTTTGAAGCGACTCTGACTTATCTACTAGCCCTCCTGCTCTTTGGAGGCTGAAGTCAAATGCATAGACGACTAATAATATTCCCTCATTCCGTTCATTCGCTTTTTCTCAATTAAAATCAGACAGAGACCCAGCCAAGGCACAGGGTGCATGAAACGGGACAATGAACTATCCCAGTCCACAAAACTCTCCCGAAACCAACAATAAGCACCCAGGAGAAATTCGCACAGGGCATACGCCTGGTGTGCTAAGTAGGGCGGAGCAAATCATCTCACCTGTTGTCCTCACTCCCAGATGAAGGCGTTCGTCAAAATTATTTGTAAGGACACTTTTGCGCAGACTCTCCAAAGATGTATGCCAATGGTAAGAGTTCAAACCGTTACTTGTTTTGTTTGAAAAGATTTCGCTAGGAAAATAAACTCCATGTGGAATTATGCTGGCAGGTGGGGAGGGGACCACTGTTACAAAAGGAGAGATTGAGAAACAGAAAACCTGGAGGCATGGCTGTGAAAAGGAGAAAAGGCCTACAGGGAATGGGAGGCAGAGGGGAGAGCTGAGCGCACTACAAACTTCAGCTCAATTCATCACCAAGGATTTCACTCTACTCAGGTTACTTTACATGCTAAGAGACTCTTAAAGGGGTGCCGGAGATAGCATGGCCAAGAAGTATAAGCCAGGCTAAGTATAGTAGATTGTGAAACTACCCCAGCATCGAGCTTTGTAAGACTAGCCGCAGAAAGGCATCTGAAACTAGACAGGGCTTAGAAAATATTTTAAGAATGCTCTGAGGTTCGACTTCAAAGGATAGGTCCTGGTGGAGGACTGGGAAGCGAAGGCAGTTGCAGGCAGCCCAAGATGGGGGCCAGGATGGAGTTATTCTCCTTGAGCAGAGACTCTGGGTGGGCACCCTGGGGAGAGGGACTGAAAAATTCTCGCAAACAATCTCTTCGGCTACAAACCAAGGAAAAATCTTCTCCTGTCCTTACAATAGACACAGCACTTCGGTGTAGCAAAATGATGTCTCACACAATCCCCTTCTCCACAAGATGGAAAACATGTAATGTTTTCTGAAAGGTTATGTTCTCTTACACCATACCATAAGAACTGGATGAAATATTTTTCAGTGCCTCTTCAGTCTTGCCTGCCAGCAAGTAGCAAACTGGATGGAGATTCAATTCCAGGGCATATACAGAGATGACTAATCCCTCCTCTCTATTTGTAACTTTTACATGTGATCTTTTGCTCTGATCAGAACAGTTTTTATTGGATTTATATATATTTTCCCCACTAAAGGCCATCTCATTTGTTCATCTTGCCACAGATATTTCTTGGGCATGGACAGTGTGCCAGGCACATGGGGTCTGTGTCAAGAGGACAGATGGACAATAATGGAAGATGGCTGTGGACCTGGCCAGCACGAGATCCATGCCTTAGTCTCTGTTGTGTCCTCTGTTTAGATGTGAAGGTTTGAAGTTTCTATCTGGGATACAGCTCAGGCATTTCAGAGATGAACAAGAGTTCTGGAACATGAGAGCTGGTCTTGCTAATAATTCAGCCCATCTTCATCTCAGTTCAGAATGGTTATTTCCTCTAAGGGGCTGCGATCTTACAGCTGCAGCCATTCTGGCACCAGGAGACTTAGAGGTCAAGGATCCAAGCCACACAATGGTGAATGAAACCCAGGACACCCCCACAACAATCACTGCAAGCCCATGGGGTAAGCTCCATGGTTTCCAAGAGGGATGGATGATGTCATCTGTGGTATGAATAAATGTGCGTGACTGAGCTCCACCTATCAGCCAACAGGTATGCCCAGGAACAGTGGTGAGTGCCTCTTGGGAAGAAAAGAGTCAGTCCATTGTGGGCTAATTTTCATCTGTGAGATCGCCTTTTCTATTTCAGGCTCCTAGTATGTGGGTATTTGGGGTAGTTAGGCAGCAGTTTGAACTTGAGCTCCGGTTTTTCCTATGGAGAGAGACCAGGACTCACTTTTCAGCCATCTAGCTTCTTTCAGCTCTAATCATTGATGATCTCAGTGATTCTAATGCCAGTTTTCAGCTCCACCCCCCCAGATACTCATCATTCTCATTTTCAATAATATCTCAATAATAATAATAATAATAATAATAATAATATTCACGACAAATGAAATGGGATAGTGGCAGCATCGAGGATGAGATTGAGACCTACTTAGGGATTCATGAGCTATGCCAGGAACTTGGCTGATGGGTATATTATTTTCCACTTCCTTCATCATATATCCAAATCCATAGCAAACTGTTTAAATCAGACACCTATCTACCCTATGTTCACATATCACAATGTGAACAATGATAGGCATATAATAAATGTAAAACATTTCTGAGCAACTTTGGAAGACACTAATCTTGCCTCATGATTTTCACATTTTGAAATGCCAACGTTAAAAGCTGACAGTGACCCCATCTTTAATTTAATTATGATCATCCCACTACCTATTAAAATGTTTCCCACACACTGCTGATTACACTTAAGCACGTTCACTGCTCGTCCTGCAGCCTCGCCCACACACCTCCCACCCGGTCAATTGTGCATCATATCATTGTGATCCTGAAGGTTTTCACTGACAGCTTTTCAGAAGTTGATCACCAGGCTTTTCTTTCTAGACTTCCTTCATCTAGATCAGGGGTTCCCAACCTCCCAATTGCCACAACCCTTTAATACTGTTCCTCATGTGGTGGTGACCCCAACCATAAAATTATTTCACTGTCACTTCATAACTGTAATTTTGCTGCTGTTATGAATCGTAATATAAATATCTGATATGAAGGATATATTTTCATTGATATAAATTGAACATTATAAAAGCATAGTGACTAATCACAAAACAATATGTAATTATATATTATGACATAGTTATGTGTTTTCTGATGGTCATAGGCAATTTCTGTGAAATGGATGTTCAACCTCCACTGGGGCTGCAACTCACAGGTTGAGAACGACTAGTCTAGGTCAGGGACACTCAAACTTTTTCAGCATGTGAGCTACTTATAAAGTGATCAAGTCAAAATGATCTACCAACTACAAAAATGCAAAACATATATTTATTTTTATTTATTACATTTATTCATAAATACATTGAGAATTCTTTATATGTACACTGGATGCTTAAGTACCTTGCATAACCACATGAGTCCACATTGCACAACACAACACAATGAACTAAGTACATTTTTTGTCATTACCTGAGTTTACTCTGCTGAAATGAGCAGGGAATGCATAGTCTGGACAGTAATTGCTGACAGGCAGCCTCAACCACACTTCCAAATGATCATCAGTCATGGGGGAACAGTACTTGGACTTCATGATCTTTATGTGGGAAAAAGCTGACTCACATAAATAGGTAAAGTCGAACAATGCAGTCAAGGAGGTAGCATGTTTTCTCATGTTTGGGTACTTTCTCTGTGCGAGTAATTTCCAGAACTGTTCATGTGCTCTACATTTCAGCTGAATGTCAGCTTGTAGTGTCAAAATCTCTCATTCCATGTGAGAGTGATACTTTTTTGTCTTCTTGCTTGGTCCAGCTCCCCCACTCATTTAAATACCCTTTTTTACATTTAAGAAGAAAAAAACAAGGTCTAAAAATCGGCGATAACTTAGCTTGTCAGTTTTGGTGCACGTAGCGCAGTTGTTTGCATGCATTTGACACCTACGATTGCATTTGATTGACTATGCTGTATATCAGTTAAGTGACAGAACTGATGATAGACTTACATCTATTTTTTCATGCCATGTGATCTACCCACATTACATTTATGATCCACTAGTGAATTCATACAATATGGGGATTGACACTAGCATGTAAGAGAATGAGGGCAAATAATATTGGAAACCTACTGAATAGGTACAGTTGAGCTTTGCTTTTTTTTTTTTAATGGCAGCAAAACTCTTTGATGTTCCTCTCATGAAAAGATGGACTCTCTGTCCTTTTTGTTCTTGATTCTGCACAGTCTTGTGACTGATAAGAGTGCAGGACAAGTGATGATATGTGCATTTCAACTCCAGATTAGGACAAATTGGCTCTCTTGAAACGTTTGCTCTGGGCAATCAAATCCTCTCAAGCTCCTCATGGATGCTGGACTAGCTACGCACAGATTTTTCCAGTTTACAGAGTTCGTCGCAACCAAGACATGTAAGTGAAGTTGTCCTGGATTCTCCAGACCATCTCTCATCTGCCAGGGGAGCATCTTTAGGTGCCCTGAGGATCAAAAGAATGTCTAGGTGAGCATGGTCTGAATTTGTGACCTATAGTAGATTGGCTGGTGTCTTATCTAAGTTTGGGGTTATTTCTTACAATAATAACTTGGGACAATACGCTAGGGATATCAACAGAAGTCTCAATAGATTTCTCCCTAAGAAAATCCTGGAATAGATGAGACTGAAAGCCAGGGATTAGCTAATTTCTCCATGGTGAGCAGTGAAGAAAGGACTTCAGGCAAGCTTCCACTCTCCCAAGTCACTGCCCTCCTCTCGAACATACGATAAGGCATTAATAAATTGTCTATAAAATATATGCAGGGTCCAAGAAAAACCTTTGTCATGCCATAGTGCCATCCCCATTGATCCTTTCATTCCTACTGATAAGTAACTGGATTAGTCCAACTGTGATATAGAAACAAAAGCAGACTGCCGCTTTAGATGTGTAGGGCTTACCGAGCAGTCCTTGGTTCGGACATTTGAATGCAACCACCTCCTCATTAGAGGAAACACCCACAGAAGGGTCTGAAACACAATAGCATTTCTTCTTAAGTCCTTGCCCCTCCATTCAGAGGTTCCTGGCTTTCGACGGCCATCAGTTTCTCATTCAAGGAGAGGTCTTTTCCTTGAAAGAAAAATGCTGCCACCATTAATATCAACCTTTTCCTCCTCAGATCATTTGCTTGCTGGTGATTTATTATGGACAAGTCACTTCCTGCTCCTTTGAAAGATTTTCTTCTTTTTCTTTTCTTCTTCTTCTTCTTTTAATTCTGCAAGTGGAGGAGGAATTCCTCATCTCGAGTCCCCAGGGCAATTTAGTTAAAGCGAGTCTTGAGCAGAGAGTTAGGGTATTTACAACTCACAAATTGATGCTGCCTAATACCACCCACAAAAGAGGAAAGGACTGTGGTGCCCTGTGTGATGTCCACTGGGAACTAATCCAAAAACAAATAAGGAAGAGCAACCCCGGTCCTGGGTGTGTGGAGGGGGAGAAGGATCCTTTTAGATCTTCCAACCTTGCAATAAGATCACGCAGATGAAGCCTTTTGCCCTTAAAAAGATCAAAGATCTTTCCCTTTTGTAAGAGGCACTGTCGTTATCTTCTTTAAGGCTCCCTTTGAGGTAAGCAGCAACTAAGTAATCTGATGCATGTGCGCTCCATCATTCTCTCTCAGAGACCAAAGGACTCTGATGGTTCCACGTACATGTTGGGGGGGGGGGGAGTGGGGGAGGAGAAGAATGTTGATCTGATTGCAACATGCTTCCTATGCCTGAAACTGATGAAGCCTCACCACCTGTTCTATGAGTGCTCGAGCTAAGCCATCAGTATTTCAAATAGCAACAAGGTCACCCATGGTGGACAGGTTTCAGCAGATTCCAGATTCCTAGCCACCCTAGGGGACACAGTGAAACAAACCCTCTGGGTTTCTGAGGCTGAAAATCTTTACGGGAGCAAACTGGCTCTTCTTGCTCTTACAGAACAGCTGGTGGTTTTTGAACCGCTGACCTTGGGGTTGACAGTCCAATACAGAACCCACTAGATCCTCAGGGTTCTCCCTGAAGGATCTTTCAGGAGAAAGACCTGACCACCTACTTCAAAAATCAGCCAAAGAAAAAACCTAGTCAATCTCAACACACCATCAGATGGCACATGCTGGAGGATGGATCTCCTGGATTGGAAGGCATTCAAACCACAGAATGTCCACCCCAATAGACTCCAGCATGGCAGCTGCCAAGAGGACAGCACAGGTCTCAGCAGAATGTGGGGTGGCCATGAGTCAGAGCCTCTTCTGTGGCAAGTACCAGCACCACTTGGCCCGTGACTGATCTGAAGGAAAGCAAATGCTAAACTGAGTTCTATTTCATTTCTCAAAATCACAGCTTCCTATATTTTAACCAATGTTCTCACAGCCATCAACTGGATTCTGAATCACCATGATCCTGTAGGATGGTAAGAATGGTTCCTTGGGATTTTTCAAATTGACTAACATCTTTGCAGGAGTAGGCAGCCTTATCTACATTTTGTGGAGCAGCCGGTGGGATTGAACCAATGCACTTGTGGTTAGCAGCTCGGTGCATAATCCACTCTGTCACCAGAGCTCCTCAAACAAAAGTCTGTGCCTTTAAAAAGGGGGAGGTACTTGTGCGCATGGCTTCCGGTCGTGTTGCGTCACTTCACTACAAGTGCAGAATGTCCAACCAAAAGTAGTTTGAACCTGTGGCGAATCGAATCAAATGACTTATAAAATTAAATATATATATCTATATATAGATATATATATAGATCTTGTTTTAGGCCCCGCTAAACATAAAAGTGGGATTACACTTTGATTTTGCTTCTCTCCCTTCTGTTCATTACACGTCAAAGGAAAGAGGGCACCAAATCCAGTCAGCTGTTAAACGCAGCTACAACCTAAGGTTGATTGTGATGGGCTCCTCTTGAATCTGGACCTCATCTTCTTCATTCTAAGCACTCTTAGCTTCAACAATACCACCCACATCTCCTTCAAGTTCAACATTGTTCTTCACCTATTAATCTTCTACACATCCTGTAAGGTCCACCAGACCCCAGTGCAGTTCTTCAAATATCACTGGTTCTCTTCTTTCCAGCCATGTGGTCGATTGCACTCGTCTTGCACCTCTGGATTCTAGCAGTCATGTGACATGCTTTGGCCAATGAAACACATGTGACATTGACATGTGTCCCAGCTGGACAGAAGCTAAATAAGCTAGTGTGAGATGATATGTATTTCCATGGGCTCCTTTTCTCCAGATAATGGTTATTTTGACAGTCTAGGTTAGTAAAGATGATGTGAACCAAACTGTGAGCACTTACTGTTTGCTCAGATAGCCGAAGAACAAAATTAATAATAAATATAGGCTGTTTCTGTAATTAAAAAATCCGATTTCTTGTGATGATGTTAGTACAATATTTTGAATATATGTCACTGAATTGCAAACTGAAAAAAAGGGTTAAGATGGCATATATTTACTACTTTAATGCCCTCTTTGCTTTATTATGACATGTATCAACCTAATAAGTATGGTTCTGCCTTTGTGAATGAGCGTTATTGAAAATCTTGCCCTATCACCAACCCCAATTGTTCATGTAAATAGTGTCCAATCACTTAAGAATTTTAATCTTTACAAGTCAGCAATCCATGTATAATCATGTACATGTCCATGTATAGCCAGTCTGCATTCTTTACAATAGAGGTTTTTTTTCTGTTTCACTTTGTAGTTGTTCTGTTGTGTTTTCCGCAAAAGAAATCCAGGGTAGGTAAGTCTATAGAAACAATAACTGTATTCATGGCTTCTTGGGGGTATGGCAGGGGTAGTTGGGGGGAAATAGGGAACTAATAATGAATATAAAGAAGAAAAACATGTTCTAAAATTGATGGGGTGATGATTATATAGCTATTTTCATAAAATATGATGGAGCTATTGAATTGTATGAAATATGAAATATATGCCAATTAAACTGTTTTTAAAAGTTGGCAAACCTTAGTGATAATGACTGTTGTTGTTGTTGTTGTTGTTGTTGTTAACCACAATATAAAAAAAATCTAACCTGACTACATATTTTGAGGTTTACTGCTTCCCGGTCTTCCTTCACCCTTTCTGTTCCCTGCCTGCACAAGCTGATGAGAAAGCATCTTTGATGATGCCAGATAAAGATCAACCCCTTCCCTGGCCCTTGCTGCATACACCAAAGACCTGCCCATCTTTCCTCAAGAAGCCTCCTTATGGGAATAATGAACCTTCTTGTGTCCTCTTGGTGTGTAGCTGCATTTGGCGTGGAGGTCCATCCTGCTTTGGTGTAACGAGCAAAACATTTTGTGATTTGGGAATGTGTGTAGGTTTTGCAAGAGCAATGTTTAAGGCGTTGAAAAGTTCTGTCTTTGTGTTTCACTACCCAAGGTGATTCCCTGTGAGCCAGTCCTTAAGCATTCGAATGTTAACTGAAAGGTCAGGGTTTGGGTGCTCCAGTTGTTCAGAGGGAGAAGATAAGGCAGTGTGCCTCTTTAAAGATTTCCAGCCTTGGAAACCCCATGGAATTTCTGCATCTGAAAGGATTTGTCAGCAACAGGTTTGAGGGTTGTATTCACTCTGTGAAAATTGGTTGACTTCACACACTTTAAAGATTTTTGCACTTTTAACATGTATATTAAACATCCATAAGAAGCTTTTTTTAACTGCTGGGAGTCTCAATAAATAGTTTAAGGTTGGTCCTCCTTGTCACTGTGTAAATATCTTGATTGAAATGGGGAACTGCCTGAGAATATGTGTATGTGGGGCCAAGGAGGATAGTAATGCAATGAAGAAGGAAGCACCTGAATAAGCTAATGGTCGAGCAAAGCAAAATGATGTAAATGCAATATCCCTTGTAATTGCTGAGGAAGACCGTCAGGTAAAGCTTCAGAGAGAAGGTAGCCTTGTCAGTGGTGTGTTCATCACAGTCAATGATACTATGCTACCTAACCACTATCCTTAGCCATCTGTCTGTTTCCCACACTCTGATGACTTGCTTGTTACAAATACCAGCAGGTCAGTCATGGTGAAGCGGTTTCAATAAAACTAGTGGAACTAGGGCTGAGCCCCGGTGGCGTAGTGGTTGTGCGCAGGACTGCGGCCCACTGGGATGGAGGTTCAATTCCAGCTCCACAGAGCAAAGGCTGGGCCTCCTACTCCCGCCTGAGGACAGTGATGCCCCCCCCCCCAAAAAAAAAACACTAGTGGAACTAGCCTAAGAAGAGGTTAGGAAGAAGAACCAGGGTGTCCTCTTGTAAGGGGTTGATCACTGCAAACCTTAAGAATAGCAACAGAACATTGTCTGATGGTGTTTGTTACATCATCTGCTGTTAATTTGAGACTTAAGAGTGGAGTGGTGAAGTCTAGCCTGTCAATCAGGTCGCAGCTTGATGACCTCATTTGGAGGCGCTGAGGAGACAAACAGCTCCTTGGAGGTGAGACACACACTCACTTCCTATGAGGTATGCTTGCTGACAAAACACATGGCGCTACACTAGAGCCCTGGAGTTGCAGGAGCCACACAGAGCCCTGGGCCCCACTGACATGCCTCTGCCACCATTGGATCCACAAGACTTTCTACCCACTGGCCTGTGATCTTCTTGCATCCAGCATCATTTCACATGTTTCATGAGTCTGAGGAAGAATTTAGAGATTGGCATAGGATATATGGACTAATACTTTGAGACAAGGGAAAATATTGTTAAAGGGATTTTTTTTTAGAGATAAACAGAGTAACATAAATAGGTAATAAGCATTCCAGCCATGAAACAAAAGAGAAATGCATTCTGTGATTATGTTCTCCTTGTATTATTATAGTGGCATTGCTTTGGGATGTCATTTCAAGAATGAATTCTTTAATTGAAAATTTAGTCTTTCACGAGGCAAAATAAATCTCTCTAGTTTAATTCTTTAATAGTATAGTAAGAAAAAGGAATACTCACAAGACATAAAAAGTAAATCAATATTAACATTGCAAAGTCATTTCCACCTCAACTGAATAGGGACCAAAGTGTATATCTCTAAAGATTTGGCTTTATAAAGACATAAGATGGCTGTAATTGTCAGAAGGGCTGAAGATAACTCCTTTTTACCTTTCTTCTTCACAAATTCTAAGGATTGTTGTCAACTTGTTTAATGAAGATAACCAATAGTTCTTTTCTCAGAAGAAAGGAGATGAGCTAACTCAAATAAGAGTGCCATCCATTCCCCAGAAGCCACTTTTGGGTGGATTGATTGATTAGATTCCTCACCTGCCAAATTTATCAGGGTTGCCAACATCTACTTGATGAGCATTTTCAAAAATGAGGCAAGGATTTCAGAGCTGCAGTGACTTAGGTAGTACAAGACCTCTCTTACTTCTAAAGAGGGACCTGATAGGTAGAGAAGTACAGGAAAGAGAAAGTGTCCATCCAACTCTTCTAGAGTTCCAACAAAGACAGGATTTCAAGCTGATTCTTAAGTAGTTGGATGAAACCATGGGATTCCCTGACTGTTTGGCTGGTGCACGGAGAAATTAAAAACTAAGGGAGAATAGATACAATATGCATCTATTTTTTTAACAGCTGCATGCCAGTGGGGGTTCACCTCCTTAAAGAGAAACCAATCCCAATAGAAGAGGCCTTCTCAGAGCTACATGGCTTCCATGAGTCATGTCCAAAAAAAGGATCTAGCTGATCTTGATTGTCTAAATGCTTCTAGGGAACAAAGAAAACCCCAGGGTCTAGGTCACTCCCTGAGTTCAACAGCAAAGGATAGGTTGAGTGTTTGGTGTTGTCTCTGGACACTGAGGTCAGATAAGAGGAGGCCACTTTCACCAGCCCCCTCCACCCCACCCCACACCATCAATATAGCTCCACCCACTGCTCATCCTTCAGCTTCACTCCATGTGTAAAATCATTGCAAATCAATAATGGTAAGTATACTGCTTCAAAACCGATAATGATGGAGTCTCTTTATCATTAGCTTTTAAGTTGTAGTTTCTCTGACTGGTGGAACCCCTGAGGCTGGGGCCCTGGGTCACCCTCTCAGGTCTGAAACAGAACTCATCTCTGTGACTCAGTTTTCAGCCCAACAATAGACACTAGCGAAGTGCACACACCTTAGAATAATCAATCATTTGGGATCAAGAGGGCAGCATTTCGCCAAGGACAAAGTTCAGATGGAGTGGGGACAAAGTAGGAATGAAGACTAGACACACAGAGGAGATGGGGTGGGTGATGTTACATTGAGGGGATGACAATAAATGACATGAAACAGAACGGGTGTGAATCTTTGGGTGTAAAACTGACCATCTGCTTTGTGAACCATTCCCTAACTCACATTAAGACTTGTTTAGTTTCTTTATTGGGTTTGTTGGCTACTTGGCTGCTGCAGTAAAAGACACCCGGGTGACTTTAGAGTCACCTCCATTACACACAGCTATTTTCTTCCTTCACTGAGTTACTTAAAACTTCTTTATTCAATTGTGCTTTGTTCAAGTACAATCTAATCTCTTTACAAATAATTACCATTAGCCCAATACTAGGCTCACCCTATCATCAGTGGCTAATGGGTAGCTCTAGGGTCATATTTTTCTTCAAAATCATAAAGGAAATATGGATCACACTTCTCACTCGGGACCCATGCAGCATGAATAAGGTAACATGACGAGTTCCACACCTTTCCATTTCAGGCAAGCCCCTTAACCTCTCTGCTGCTTTCTCCACCTGGACATTCAGAAGATAAGTGGTTTACAGCAACAACCCTGCTTCAAAGGAAAACTGGTAGATCAGAAAGCCTTTTGCAAATATTAAGTGCTCTGTAATTACTGCTTGTTGTGACAAACTCTACTTCCAGACCTGTCCAGGATTATATATATATCCATCCCCATCTGATTCTAGTCTGATCTGAACAAAAATACAGCAGGAAGGAAAAATTACCCTTAAGTACATCTTGGGTGACTGTGAAAAATAATAATTCTGGGTAGGGGGAATTTGGAGATGGGGTTTTTGGTGAACGGACATGGGAGAGGGGAGAGCACAACAATGCAGAAACCAACTCTTTTCTTCTACTTAATTCAGCACACATCCCAGGCGTACATTTTGTGCAAATAAATCCCCAGAAGTGGATATTACAGCAAGGGTGAATATTTTCTCTATTAAAAGTCAGGCTTTGCTCGAAGAGCAAATTATTCTCAGCCTAGAGTCACACAGTTTTGATCCTTGATGGAGTTCATGTCATGAAGAAATATTTCCTTCTCATGAAGATTGCCAAATCTTGTGCTTCTAACCCACAAGATGGTCTTTGATCACGCTATATTTTCACATCAATTTAGTGAGTGGTCTGGCGGGTTAGTGCAGTTCAAATCCACCAACCACTCAACTAGTGAATAATGAGGCTTTTCTGCACTTCTAGAGACCTGCAGCCTTGGAAACCCACAGAGGCAGTTCTCCTCTGTCCTTTAGGGCTTTCTGAGTCAGAATCAATTCAATGGCAGTGAGGGAGAGGAATAAAGCTCTTTCTGACTGATCTTTCTGTAGCATACAGTGGGGAGGAGAAGGAAGAAAGATGGCAGTCTTTACTTAAGAGCTCTGAATCTAATTGGAATCTTTTGGGGAGGAACTTGGTGGCAGTACCAGACAATACTGATAGGGACCAAATGACTAGTTGAAAGAGCGGGTGGGAGACTAAGGTGAGAACACTGCTCAAGACTGGAGTGGTCAGTGAGAACTTCTAAGGTATAGTAGTTACATCATCTCCTAGCAACTTGAGTGAAGGAGAGGAGCCTACCCTGTCCATCAGGTCGTACTCAATAACACCTGTGTGGGCATGGCCTTATTCTGAGGATTATTGTCATGGTTTTCCCTCCCTTTTTCCTTAATCTTCCATGATTCTGCCTTTATTTTTTTAAACAATCGTAGAAATTATTTTTAACCCAACTCTGCTTTGGGATTGGTTACTGACCACTTTCCACCACCCTGGAGCATTATGGAAAATATAAAAATGCTTGTGGCTACTTCAGATGGATTCTAGGATGGGGGGGGGTACTCAAAGCCATACACAGAAAAATATCAATAAAGGAGCTCAGCAAACCACTGAGCTCATGCCCCCCTAAAATAAGCCTGACACTTTGAGGGTGCTTGACACAGTATGTTTATTTATGTATTGTGAAAACGATGTATGAGCCCTCAATAAAATGATTAAAAAAAAAAAGCCTCTCCCTGTAGCCATCACAGGTCTTTCTGGGGCTTTGATACAATAAAACTGTTGAGTGAGGATGGGAGGGTTCCTTCCATGTATGAGGTTCAGAAATTAGATCTAAATCTCTCAGACTGTGATGGCTTCTTGGCCAAGCATTGTTTGTGTTAAATGAGTTATTACACATCTCCCAAGCATTCTGTGAAATGCTGACAAGGCTCCTTTGAAGATCTAATTCCACATTTAATTGCAGGCTATGTGTGGGTCAACAGAAAGTACCTGCCCACGTTGTGATGGGGTCTTCTCCAGTTCTGTCCCGTGGAGAGCAAGGAGGCGCAGGGCGGGAGAGAGGGGAGAGAGGAAGGCCTTTCCTGAGGAGATTTCCAAAGAAAGTACGCAGAACTGAATGGAGTTAGAAGAGAGTCCTTAAAAAATAAAAGGGAACGAAAAGGAGTCCTTGTTGATTGTTTTAGATTCACGTTTTGGTTTGCTTAAAGACAGCAGCCACATCAACTTGCTGGATATTGAAAGAAATATCTCTTGCCTGCACCAGGTTTGACTGTCCAATGAGTCGTACTGTGTTCTTTTCCCCTCCAAACAAAACAATTACTGAGGTCAGACTGTCTCGGTTTCCTCGTGCTACTAGAACAGAAATACCAGGTGTTCTAGAACACAAATGCATTACAGTTATGGAGCAAAAAGTCCTACTCAGGATCTTAGCCAGGCTGATTCGTTTCTTGTCCAGCATGCTAGACATTCCTCAGTGCCTCAGCTTATCGATGACTGCACATGATAGCTAGTCTGATCTCTCTCTATAGCTCACTACACACTACACACTAACATCTCAAAGAAAATCCTCTTTCCAAACAGAAATAAATCCACATGTATTGAAGGTTAGGAGTCCAAGCTATATTTGTGCGGGTGAGGGTGGGCAATCTAATGCATAACAAACTATTCAGTATTCTACTGCTCCATCCATCTACACTGAAAATTGGAATTTACCAAACAATAGGTGTCACTTTTCATAATCATTTTGTTCTTTCCATGATTTCCATGAAAGTAAAAGCCTCTGTTCCCTGAGTAAAGTAGTTCAATTAGCCATATGGGTCTTTGTGACTTTGAGGACAGTTTTGAACAACACTCTGGGATGTACAAGTAAACAAACCACTACCATCAAGGCCACCCGAACTCATCAGGACACTACAGGACAAAGTAGACTTGCTGCCCAGGCTGTCCATCATGGCATGAGCAGACTGCTCTGTCGTTCTCCCAGGCACTGATGTATTGGTGCTGCTGTTGGGTGTAGGCAAATTGGTTCCAGCTCGTAGGGACCCCTGGTATCACAGAGCAAGACACTGCCTGGTCCTGCGCCAGGCTCACCCAGTGCTGTTGGAGCCCACAGCAGTGATGGATAGGGGCTCTCAAAACAAAAGTTCATCCATTTGAGTTTATGACATTTGGAAAAATAGCCTATTAAGATCTGGAATTAGGTCTGGTTATTTTCATAACCTTCCGCCAAAAAACTAAGGGCACTATTATAAATGACCATGCCTTACTAGATCATTTACTAGAATTAGAAGTTTTCATTCTTTTAGAAAAAATTCAGTACACAGTTATAGGTAAGACTTGGGAACTCAAGAAATGGCTATGTTTGATCAAACTATATGTTGATTTTAAAAGCATGGTGACAACTTATTTTGAAATGTTTTATTACTACAATACTGCTGAGAAATAAAAATAATGTCAACTTGTCTATGTCACTATCAATCGTTTCTTTAAGACACTTATTTATCCCATAGAATCCTTGTTATCTTAAAGCCAGGACTTGACATTCTCCACATATCTAAAGAGTCTCTAAAGGAGTCTTTTCTTTTCCTTCTCTATTTTTTTAAGGCAATGGTCCTGAACTGCTTAATGAGAAAGGGGGTTATTGATGTCTTCCAGGACTTTAATTGCATGAACAGCTTTATCTCCTAGGCAGGCAGACACTACACAAATGTTTGGTTTATGCCATATCGCATAGTTAACAGGGTTCTTAACAGGTTCAAGGAAAACAGATTGTAAGACTTTGCCAGGAGGCCTTAACATTCTAGAAGTGGGGGGGGGGAACTAACAGATAATTCTGAAGAGACAGACTTTTAATAATAACCACCACTTAGACATAAGGCTACAGGAATAAAGCCAAGTGGGAATTCTAGAAATGAACCAGACTAGTTTTTGTTTTGTTTTGTTTTGAGTGTTCTTAGGGTTGTTGCTTGTTTTGGGCTTTGCTTTCTGCTTTACTGTTCGTTTGATTTGTGTTCAATAACACTGAACCTTCTTAGGGCATGGCTTAAACATAATTGCTTGCATTCTGACCTAATAATCCAATGCTATTATTATAGATCCAATGGTGAGAAAACCTCCTCAAAAATCATTCTCTCATTTGGCTCCTGTGTTTCAGTTGAATGCTCAGCATACCTTTCCATTACCTTGTAAAAATGCAGTCCATCAGTCAGTTCCGCAGGCTTCTCGCCCATGTTTCTCCCTCTCACCATTGAGACAAGGTGGTGATGAAACAGCTCAGCCTGCTCTTCATTCGTGCATACCCCGAGCCCTGAAATCTGACTTTACAGCTCTCCGGGTAAAGGAGAGCACAAAGAGAAGAAATTCTGAATCTTCAAGCTGCTGACCAGCTGTTAGCAACATCAGCTTTGGATGCCCACAACCCAGAGGAGAGCCAAAGAGCTCTTCTTTTCTCATGTCAAGCAATCAAAGGTAAAAGCTCCACCGTTGCTGCAGCATATCTGGCCAAACCAAGTGAGAGTCTGAGGAAGAAATGGCACGTGCTCCTGTGAGACCTGGGGACTTGAAAGACCAGTGTTTCGTTCAGATCCCCAGAGGGAAGCTGCCTAAAAGTAGACATTGTGGTTAGGGTTCCTTGCCATGTGGTGTCTGCTGAGTGATCACTGGGTATTCTAAAACACTTAAGCTGAAGGGATTTGGGTTATCTTCTAAGGTCGTCATTTGGAGAGAACAGCTTTATCTTTGTGAGAGAAACGGCTCACAATTCAAATATTGATTGGATTCCCTCAGTGTGACTTGACAGGAGCTTATCAAACAGTTCTTGAGCACGTTACCTGGGAAAATAAAAGAGTCCATGAAGAAGCATGATTATGGTTTCAAATTCTAATGCTTAAGGTCAGGTGACTTTTTAAATTGACAGAGAGTTAAACCTAGTTAACAAACATCAGAAGTGTCCCAGAGATATGCCTTGCTCTGTGACTTGTCAGAAAATCCCAAGACATATCAGATGTAAATATTTGTTAGAACAGTAAAGAGGTAAGCATCTCAGGGACAGAGGGAATAGAGGGCAGAAGGTAGCCTGAGAAGAATTTCCCAAACCAGGAAGATGCCTGAGGTTAGGAAAGTGTTCCCTTGTATTTGAAAGTATCCAGGGGTGATGTTGGTTCCATGGTACCGACATGGTACTCACCTGCTTGACACCTGGGTTCAAGTCCTAGCCAATCCAGCTGATGCACAGGCCCCACCCATGTCATGGAGGCTTGCATGCTGCTATGGCATTTAGCTAACTTTCAGCTGCAGACAAACTCGAAAGAAAGACCTGGTGGTTGATTTCCAAAAATAAGCCCATCGAACCATATGGATCACAAGAGTTTAATCTGCACCAGATGGTGTGGATGTCCCAGGATCAGGCAGTGTTTCCCGATTCACCATGAGTCAGGGTTTGTTGCACTGTGACATTTTGGAGGAGGTAATGAGAATGACCAAAATTTTTTGACTGACATGAACATAGAAGGTATTTATAAACCAGTCATGGATCATGTCTCCCCTCTGCTTAAAAATCCTTCAGGGGCTTCCCATTGTTCTTGGAGTCAAACTCATGGCCCTCCAAGCAGACTCTGTGTCCCTGCAGCATCTGGCAATGAGGGCTCTCCAACTTCCTCTCCAGACATTGTGCCTAAGTCAGGGTTCAACTGGTTCATGCTGCTTCAATGTGCCCCTGAGAATGTGCAACTTCGCCCTAGAGATGCTGAGCCCAGCTCTACAGTGTAATTAGACACCCAGGTGATTCTTACACATCCACAGGGGGTCTTGTAAAATTGGAGTTCTGATTCAGTATATCTGGGAACGATTTCCACATAGCATCAAACCTAGTTTAAAGTCCTGGTCTGACTTGCTTCTTCAGTCAAGTCCTCACCGACTTGAGTACAATCTGCAGCTTCTGTTCTTTCTCTGCCTCTCATTGGGCTCATTCATCACCATTCACAGTTCTTTCATCTTGTTCTTTGTTTCTTTGGGGTCTATTTCCATTACCCAATAAGCACCTCAAAGGCCATGCCCCTCTTCTTCTCCATTTTATCATCAGCACTTATCACAATGCAAACAACCTGGAAGGTGGTACAGCAAAGAGTACCAATAAAGCTACCAGGATGAAAAGAAGTCTTTCCTTTTCCGAATCTCTCCTGAAGTATCAAAAATAGAAGTAGCCTGGGCATGGGAGCCGTGGTAGCACATGGGTTAAATGCTGAATTGCAAATGTCAAGATCTGCAGTTCAAATCCATCAGTCCCTTTCAGGGAGACCGTGGTTGCATCTATAAACATGGAGAACCTCGTCGGGCAGTGAAGGAGCCCTTGGGGTGTACAGGTAACACATTGGGCTGCAATCCATGTGGCCAGCAGTTCTAAACCAATCCTTGGGAGAAAGATTGGGACTGCTTCTCTCATTCACACTCTCTGACACTTTTGGGAATCATTTGTGTCCACATTGACTCCCTGACAGTGAGTTTTTTTTTTTTAGGGCCGCTCTCTTCTGTCTCATAGCCACTATGAGTTGGAATCGGCTTAATGACAGTGGGTTTAGTTTGGGGCTTTTCGACCGAGCATACAATTTTTCTGAGAAAATTTCAGTCTTAGAACAGTTAGTCTATTTTCAGGTTAGCATTATCACCAGCATATAGACAAGAGTAAAAACTTCAGTTGGCATTTATGCTTTCTAAAGAAATCATTCCATGGAAGAGGCTTTACGAATGAGGTGGATTGAAATCGGACATTTGAACGGGCTCATTCTGTGTTCAATCCATGCCAAGGATTTGCCCTTCTTGCCCAAGTAACTGATCCAGACTCTACATTTAACCGTGTATATATTAGAATGGTCTGCTACCAAGGGCTCAAGTAGAAAGCAAATGTTTTGAGAATGATGATGGCAACAAATGTACAAATGTGCTTGACACAATGGAGGGATGTACGGATGGTGATGAGTTGTATGAGCCCCCCAAAAAATGACTTAGAAAAGAGGGGGGGAAAAAGAGTGTTGTCAGGAGAGAGCAGTCCCAGGAGAAGGACATCACACTTGGTAAAGGCCCTCTACAAGACGGATGGACACTATGGAGGCAACAAAGAGCTCATAAATGGGAACAATTGTGAGGATGTCGCAGACAGGGTAGTGTTTCATCCTGTTGTGCGTAAGGTCACAATGGGTCAGATCAGACTCGATAATACCTAACAAAGGCAACCTATAAAACTCACGGGAGAAATAAATAAGAGGGCTGAGCCTCGGTGGCGTTAAGTGATTGAGTGCGGGACTGCGGCCCGCGGGCTTGGCTGTTCAAATCCAGCGGCGGCTCTCAGGAGCGGCACCGGGTAGCTCCCATGGCCACCAGAGGCAGTGATGCCCCCAAAAAAAAGAAAGAAAGAAAGAAGAATCATGTAAGGATTTTGTTGACGATGTAGATTGTGACTCGGTATATCTGGAGTGGACAAAATGAACTGAACTGAAGCCACCCCATATAGCCAATCTTCATCAGCGCCAATATACAATCCAATTGTCCTGCTATCTAGTGGCGCTCTACCAGAAAGACCACCAGTGGATGGTTTTAACAAACAGAGTCATGTTTCATCGTTTTGGTGGAAGGAAGTTCTGATTCAGGCTCCAGGGGAAGATATTCTCTTTCTCTCAGCTCTGAAGGAGGGTCCCTGTTTTCTTCTGGATTTCTCCGCATGGTTGATGTCATCATGTGACTTGGCATCTCTTCCTCCATTTCTGCTTGCCGGTTTGTTTCTTCTCTTTTATATTTTAAAAGAGATCGACCTGCTAGATCAATTAATTCTATCTCATCAACAAAACAAAGACAGCCCATTCCCGAATGGAATTATAACCACAGGCATAGGAGTTACATCATATATGGGAGGTGGAGGGCTATAGTTTCATATATACTAATTAGTAAAAATCGGGTACTTTTGTGTGTAAAGTCTTTCAAAATAGCTCAGTTTGCTTCGCTACCTACTTCCATCCTGTTGGCCACTTCTGTTTGATGTAGGAATTCTAGAGAAGGAGGTACATGGCACTATATCAAAATATCCTGTAAGACCGCATGGAACTGCTCCACAGTGTTTCCAAGGCTGTAAGTCTTTACAAAAGCAGACTGCCACATCACCCTCTCACCGAACAACCGGTGGGTTTGGACTTCTCGGTTCTCCATTGGTGAATTCATAGTCCAGTAAGGGCCTGACCACTGTGCCACCTGAGCTCCCTAAGAACACTATCAACCTGTAGAAGGTTTTCCAGACTGTAGCTCTTTACAGGAGTGGACAGCACCATCTTTCTTCCATGGAGCTGCTGGTGGGTTTGAAGTGCTGACCTTGAAGTTAGCAG
>PVJH01012697.1:0-63315 GCA_004026705.1 Nesogale talazaci
TGTAGCCAGGCATTGAATAAATAAACATTATGGACTCCAGATAGTCTCCTTCATGAGAATGCTTATACAGAAAGAAATGGTACCGTGCTGAATCCTTGGGAACCCTCTTTGGCAAATCTTTCAGTTCTGTATTTGTAGTGTTGGCCAAAATTATAATTTCCTTTTTAATATCTATTTCCAACTGCACATAGTTGAGCTGTCTGTTACTCAATTTCTCCAAAGCCTGAAAAGCTTCTCGAGAAATAGGAAATGCAACTCCTTGTAGTATTTGATGCTTAGTGTCCACATTCACATCAGTTTGTACCTCATTAATTTTAATCTGTCGTAATTCTTCCTCAGCCGCAGTCAACGGGGCAGGGGATGACTGATAGCAAATGTTTTTTATATCCATGTAGTGAAACATCTTCCTTTACTGTTCCAAATACTTCATTTTTAATGTGGCCACCTCCAAACTCCTTTTTCAGAGTTGCTCTTGTGGCTGCATATAACATTTTTTGACGAACATGTGAATGGTCTGGAGACCACGCATTGAATACCCAATCATATCCCTGGGCATTCTGAGAGTCTAACCTGAATAATATGTAGCACGGCTGCTTTTCTTCCAGCAAGGGTAGAACAAAGAAATCATAATCCTTATCCCACGAATCTGAAGGTTGACTACATGATCCAATCACAAGTTGCTCATTTTCAATAGATATTTTCAGAAATCTGTATTTTCCATTTCTTGCTCTGGCAAAGATATCTTTCACATCTTCACTAGCTTGGATGCCGGTCTGGTGGGACATGGCGGCGGCCGCGGGCTCTGGCTCCGGCTCCGGGCGCAGAGTGGAGCGAGTGGCCCCGGACGGCGGCTCCAGGAAGCATCATTTTCTTTTCTACTTTTTTTGTATGTCTTTTTTTTTAACCTCCTTGATACCAAGATTTGATATATGCCTTTTGAATTTATTAATTTTCTCCAAGCAGGAGATCACTTGCTTTGCACACGTTTGTATATAGTTTATTTTTATTAGTGTTCTTTTAAAGTGTTTTCTAACTTTGACGCAGATTTCTTCTTTGAAATGTGTTCCTTGATTTTCTAATGTATGTGTATCCCCCCCACCCCACTTCAAGTTTGTGGTACTGTAGTTGCTGAGTGTTGCTGTGATACTAAAACCTATGCTGCTGATATTTCAACTACCAGCACAGTCGCCTTTGGTGAACATCTTTCAGTGGAGCTTCTAAACTAAGAACAGACTAGGGAGAAGGAAGATGGCTGACAAACAAGGATATGATACTGACACATGAACCTTTCAGGTAGGAAGGCACTCAGAATAAACTGGGGAAGGTCTGCCTCCTCAAAGGAGAGTCAACCTTAATGATATCGACGGAGCAAAATTTTTGAAACCTTCATTTGCTGATGAGGCATAACTCAAAAGGACAAGATGTGACTGCAAATACCCATGACTAGTCAGAACATGGAATGTTCAGAGTATGAATCTAGGAAAATAAGAAGTTAACAAAAATGAAATAAAACACACAAATAGTAATATCTAGGTACTAGTGGGTGGAATGGGACTGGCCATTTTGAATTATGCAATCATATGGTTTACCATGTCAGGAATGGCAAATTCAAGGAGAATTATGACTCAATTGTCATCAAAAGGAACATTCCAAGCTCTGTCTTGAAGTACAGTGCTGTCTGTGATAGCATAACATCTACAAGGAAGACTAGTTTATACAACTATTACTTAAATTTAAAGACCAACTACTAAAACCAGTGATGAAGAAATGGAATTCTACCAACATCTTCTGTATGAAACTGATCAAACATGCAAACAAGATGCATTGATAATTATTGACAATTGGAAAGTGAAAATTAGAAGCAAAAGATAAGCACTGGTTGCTGGAAAATGTGGCCTCAATGAAATAAATAAAGCTGGAGATGACATGATAGAATTCACAAGATCAACCATTACTTTGTGAAACAAGTCTCTTTTTTAAATAATATATATCACGGCTATCTGCCCACACTGACCTGGCCAATTAGAATCCATTAGAATCAAACTGACGGCATTTGTGGGAAAACATGATGAAGAAGCTCAGCAGTATTATAAGCCAAAACGAGGATAGGGGTTGACTGTGGAACAGACTCATACAATATCAGGTTGAAGCTGAAAAAAATGAGAACAAACTCCCAAGAGCCAAAGTATCCCATCTGGATTTAGAGACCATCTCAAGCGCAGATGTGACACACCGAACATCCGTGATCGAAGACTAGGTGCACTGTGGGGGTAATATCAAACCATCTCACACGAAGAAAACAAAAAGCCATTAAAATGTCAAGGAGGAGTGCAAAGTAAGCTAAAGTGACTGAAGGCAATGAAGTAAAAGAGCTGGATAGAAAATCCCAAAGAGTAGCTTGAGAAGATAACATATTTTACACAATGCAAAGCGTCGTTTGATTTCTTGGCTGTGGTATTGGAGAAAGGGATCCCTGGCAGTGCATGGCTACACATTGGTTCACATTGTGAACCGTAAGGTCGGCAGTTGGAAACCATGAGCAGCTCTTTGGCAGAAAGACTAGGCTTTTACTCCTGGAAACAGTCACGGCTTCGGAAACCCACAAGGAGGCTCTGCGTGACTGTGAGCATTCGAGAAAGCGGAAACAAAGTTCAGTTGCTGAAGAGAAAAACAAACAAGTCACTGCCGTGGAGTCAATTTTGACTCAAAGTCACCCTTACAGGTACCCCTGGGGGTTTCTAAGAGTGCAACTCGTGATATCAGGAGAAGCCCTCGGATTTCTCCTACAGAGCAGCTTCCGCCCTTGAACCGCTGACCTTGTCATGAGTACCCCACTACATTATCAGGCTGACTTGGGGGTCTATATGTACACTAAACCATGGGCTTGTATATGATCAAAAGGGATCGAAAAATACCCGTGATAGACATGCAGATGACATAGGGTTGTGAATATTTAGTAGTGTTATTCATATTCTGGTTATGAGAGACACCACCTAAATGTAGGCTATGAGAGGTCTTTGTGAATTATATAAAATGATATGTGTGTGTGTGTGTGTGTGTATACTTAACTGTTGTTTTTCATTTTCAATACCGGATCTTGAAATTCCTTAAGTATTTGCTTAAGTATGCAGATGCAACTTCAGAGTTGTTTGTAAGCAGAAGAGAATGTCATGGCATTAACCATTACAGAATTTTTTTTCTTCCCTGGTGTCTTTTGGATAATTTTCCTCCTGAAATCATTCATCAGGATTTTGTCACCAACATGCCTGTTGGGCATCAGGATAGCCCAGGGTTCAGAAGTATGGCCTTTGGACTTGGACTGCCCCAGTTGCTAACGGCAAGGTTGAGTAAGCTACTCAGTTCTCCCAAGTAAGGCACGTAAAGGACTCTTGTGAGGTTTGAATGAAGGAAAGCACATTGCACATTAGCCGGCAAATGTGTAGCCATTGCAAAGGTTACCCATTTCCACCCATTGTGGTCACAGGAAAAAGGGTATTTCCCAAACCTTGATGCTTCAGATCATTGAACCCAGAGATCCATTTACCCAAATAACATTGACAGAAAGCTGAATGAGAACAGAATTTGAAACCTAGGTCATGGAAAATATTCCTTTTCGAAATGCCAGGTCTCTCTTTAAGCAGTGGAAACCTGGGATCAATGGTGTAGTTTGTTTTTCGTATTGAAATATTTCAAAAGAAAACCTCCTCTCTTTAAGAAGTTTGTTGTTGAGAGCATACACCATGAAATATAGAGCAGTTCAGCAGTTTCTAATAATTCAAGGATGTTGATTAGTTCCTTGAAGTTGTGCAATCATTCTCACTTTTCCTTGCTGACATGCACCTCTCCTGTAACACATCACTGCCTGCCAAGCTTCCGCTCTAACCTTTGAGTTGCAGTTGGCACTTTGATCTCTGATAGCTCTTAAAAGACCACAATGCTCACGGCAGACAGTTTGAACTAGTTAAACTGAGCTAGTGCTTGTTCTCGGGCTCTGTGTACAATGGGTTCCCTGTTGGGTTGCAAATCCCAAGGTCAGTGGTTTAAAACTGCCAGCTGCTCTTCAGGAGAAAGATACGGCTTTCTACTCTCGTGAAGAGTCTGGGAAACCCACGGGCACAGTTCTGGTCTGTCCTAGACGATCACTGTGCATCAGAATTGACTTGATGGCACCGAGCACTGCTTGTTTTAAACAAGACTCTCAGCGATATTATTGGGTTAACACTTAAACATTACCCGAGGGCAATAGTTTTAGGGGTTCATCCATTCTCCATAGCTATAAAAGCCTAGATTCCAGAAAAATTAGAAATTCTGTTTTGCATTTCCTCCTTTTGATCCTGGTTCTTCAACAGACGCTTTAATCAAAGTGTTCAGCACTAGTAACTATGGTGTGTTTAAGTGTACTTATTTCACCCTTTAACTGAAACTCCCACTTACATAGTGAAGAAGTTGGGATGGAAATCCGCAGGACTATCCTTCGACTTTTTATTCACTGCCAGCAAGTGTATGCCGACTCACAGCCACCCCGTAAGACAGGGTACAACTGATCCTATGGGTTTCCGGGAGTGCAATAGCTCATCTCTTTTCCCAGGAGTGGCTGGTAGTTTTGAATTGTGAACCTGGTAGTTAGCAGTCCAATGGGTAAGCACTATGCCACTGGCACTCCCTAAGATTTGATAATTTGCCAGGATTCAAAAGATACCAAGCACAGTTACACTCCGAGCGATGATCTATTACAGAGAAAGGACGCAAATCCAGGAAAAGGAAAAGTGCATGGGATGAAGTCCAGAGGAAACCAGGTACAAGCTTCCAGGAGGTGTTTCCCAGGAGGAATCACACAGAATGTTTTCAGTTCCTTAAGCAACAAGTTGAGAGCACAAGTCTCCATTGAAGCTAATCCACACTTGGTGGTCCAGGATTGGTACTGGGGCTCTGCCGTGTTGGCATACGGTACCCTTGTGCCTGATATCATTCGCTAAGCTCCAGACCACTTTCAGCTGTTCAATCTAAATCACATTGTTAGTACAAATATCTGGAAAAACTGGGTAATCTCACCAAGGTTGCAGACATGCAAAAACACTTCTGTCCATCTGAACATCCCAAGAGCTCATTTCCGAGTTTTGTTAAGTTTCTGGAGCGGGTTACACCTCAGTTCTTCGCTTCACATGATGAAAGAATTCATGCTAAAGCATGCTTTGTCTTCCAAGTGGGTTTTTATGAAGGACAAGACACGTTTCGGGCTTTACAGTCTTGAAAGGGTAGCTGCTATTTCTGGAAAGTGTGCCAAGCCATGCAGAAGCTGTGTTGGAATTCACAACGGGGTATAAACAACCACATGGAAGAGAGCACCCACGTGCGTGAAACTGAGAGGCAGGGCGTGGGGGTGTGGGGGAGAAATCCTGGGAGACCAGAAGTCCAAGAACCCTAGAGGCTAAGAGCATGTGGGCCAAGAGGTTGTGGGCCCCAGGTAGGTGGGGCGTGAGCCCATGTGCCTCTGTGTGGGGGAGGGAAACCTTACCCTCCACCTGCCTCCAACCAAGAGAAGGGTAAAATGAGAGTACTAGGCCTCCCCAAAGCCAGGCTTTCAAACCTCTGGCTGGGGAGACATGGTTGACGGTATTGTTTGGCCCCATTGGCTGAGTTAGACCCCCCTGTGCTTGGGCCTCGTTTGGGAGTCCAGTGTATCTCCTACTTGGATTGATGGCTTAAGTATGAGCATGCTCGGTTTGGGATCTTCATAGGTGTCTAATGGCTGCCTGATGTCTTTCCAACATCCTTTATGGGGATCTTTGCAGGCACGGGAGGGACAACCCCCCTGTCCCTAAGCCAGCTACCTAGCAGTTTTGTGTTAGTCCAGATAGACTAGAGAAACAAATTCATAGACCCTCATATATGCATAAGATAGAGTTGTATATTGAGAAAACACCCCAGCTTAGTCCCGATATTAGCCCATAGATCCAATTCCAATCTATAAACTCCTCTTCAGACTCACAAAACACGTGCAATGAAACAAAGCAAGAGCAGCGAAACCAGAGAAGCACATGCAATGACTCAGAATGCAGGAAGATCATAGTCAGTGGGTGGAACGTCTTGTGGATCTAATGGTGGCAGAGGCATCGCAGCGGTGGCAGGGGTCTCCACGTGGCTCCTTCAGCGCCAGGGCTCTGGCGCAGCTCCATGTGTCTTGCCAACAGGAATGTCTCCCAGGAAGTATGTGTCCCACCTCCAGGGCGCTGTTTGTATGGTGCCTCTAAATGAGATCACCAAGCTGCAACTTGACTGACAGGCTAAACGCCACCCCGTCACGCTAAGAGTCCCAGATTGACAATAGGTTACGTCTTTGCCGCACGTTTCTGCTGTTTCTACTTAGTTTCATGTCTAGATGACCAAAAGCCAGCCATGAAAATCGGTCTTTCTTGAGAATGTGCAGGGTTTGAGCAACCAAAATCTGATCATTGAACTCCTTTCTTCATTGAGGCCTCCCCTATGGAACCTCGAAGGCACCTTGCGAGTCCCCCCTGCCTTGTGGTATGTTTGCTCATGATGCGCACTAGGTATTTATTTTAATGGAGAAAAATCTTTTTAAAAAAAATCTTATTTTTAAAATTGATTATTTGTTGTCATTCTTTCTGCATGGCCATATAAATTCCACGGGGTTTAGAGACGTTGTTGCTGTGTTCACTGCTTAGCTTTTAGTAGGTGCTGAGCAAATAGGTCTTGATGAAGCAAATACATGAAAACGATCACTTATAGCCCATAGAGCCCCAAATTTGTGTAGGAAAAATATTACTCAGCTTCCCTCTGGCAATTAAAAATTTTTGTACTATACCCCATAATCCAGGATAAAGTGTAGGTGTTTGCTTTTGTCCCCCCTAGGGTCGTTATCGTGCCTCAAAGGGGGCAGCATCACTTACTTTGGAAAAAAAACCCTGATTGACACAGCGCTTAGGAATGCCAATAATGCTGGCTGGCCGTGGGAGATGTTGTCATCTTGTGGGTAAAAACACTTTTTCTTTCTGTCTCTTTCTTCACTCCAGAACAAAACCGTGATTCCATAACTGGAGCATCCTCCCAAAGATTGAAAAGTCAGTGCGCATGCCTCTTAGGAGGAGCCCCTCAGCCTGCTATTCTCTTTCTCAATTAGTGGTATAAAACAGGCGGGTGGAAAACATGCTATGGAATGGACATTCGACTAAGACTCTGGACTTTTAACGGGATTACTTTATTCCTTGGCTGATCTCTACACAATTTGTCACGCAAGAGGTTTCCTAATATTTAGCAGAGCAGGGTAAGGTCGTAAAACACTGTTTGTGTAACAATCACAGATACCGGGCAGAAGGAAGTCTGGTTTGCCTTTTGGTATTTTGAACCCGGTTTATACAACTTTCTGGGAATGGTGAGGTATTTGAGATCGGTATTGACCAGCCCTACCTTCTAGATAATTTGCCCTTAACACAGGCATATCATTGTACAGTAATCCACAGTTTAGCTTTAGTAGAATAACAAGCACATCCCTATCTCCATTCAATAGCTCACTCACAAAACCTGATAATCTTTTATGCATTCGTACAGATGATAGGAAGAGGGACTGTATAAAAGAAATGACATTGACCCTTAGCTTCCAAGACAAGTTATAAATGCATATAGGATGCTAATCCCCCTACTGGGCTACACTGAAGAAAGGATTAAAGATTAAGCACCCACTACAATCTTTTTTTTTTTTTCCAAAGCGCTCTTTTCGATCTGGTACTGTCCTAAAAAATCTACATTGTGCCCAAGGCTGTGTGACCCTTCTTCACTGAACTCACCCCGGTGTTAGAATAATCAACCATTTAAGATCAATAGGGCAGGGCTGAGCCCCGGTGGCGTAGTGGTTGTGCGCGGGACTGCGGCCCACTGGGATGGAGGTTCAATTCCAGCTCCACAGGGGCAAAGGATGGGCCTCCTACTCCCACCACCAGGGCAGTGATGCCCTTAAAAAAAAAAATTAAAAAAAAAAAAAGATCAATAGGGCAGCATTTTCCCAAGGACAAGTGGGAAAATGGTTAGGACAGATGGCTAGGACAGAAGTAGGGATGGAAACAGGAAATACAGAGAGGATGTAGAACAAACAGTGGTATTTTTAGGGGTTGCATGATTGAGTTTAAACCAAATGTGTATGATTGTTGAGTGTATAACTGATGGTCTGCTCTATAAAGTCTCACTTAATTCACAATAAAAAATTTTTTAAAAGAAAGAAAAAAAAAATCTCCATTGTGCAGACCTAGAAGAGGAGGGAGGCATTGAATTTCCCTAGATTAACATGGTTACTTGCAAGAAAAGGATCACTCCTTCTATGGCTGTGGCATTCAGCCTTTGTGGCGGATTTTCCGATGAAGTTTCCTGTGGTAATAAGACACGAAAGGCGATGGCCATCTCTTTGCTTTTTAAAGATCTACACGGTCCTTTGGATTAATTTCACTTTTCTCTTGAAGGTAACTTTTAAGATTCATGCTTAAGCCTGTTGGTTTCATGGGCTATATATTGAGCTGCTAATCACAAACAGTTCAAACAAAGGGACAAGAGAGAGAGAGAGAGAGAGAGAGAGAGAGAGAGAGAGAAGCATCTTGAGCTCCAGGGCAGTCCCAGTCTGAGAGTTAGGCCAGGGAATCTGTACCCAGTATTGGGGCAGTAGGATATATACATATATATATATATATATATACATATATATATATATGTGGTTTGAACTACAGGCATGTAGGCTGTTGAAAGAAATGGGAGGGAGCTGTCTGTGTTTGGGGGTTTGGAGATGACTGATTAGCAAATTATCTCTTTTTCAAACTTGTTTCCCGGAATGTTAGAGGGGGAGCTCCGTGCCTTGCCCGGGTAGAGGCTGTGCTCTACCTGGGGAGATAAGCTCTGTGGAATGCCAGAGGAGAGGTTACAAAGTTCAGGAGGTTGTTCATCTCCTTCTTAGTGAGGCTGACACAAAAGGGGGGCTAGGGGCTCTCTGGCCCAGGAGGCTGCCCAGCCCAGGGGACTGCCCAGCCCAGGGGGACTGCCTGGTTTGACTCCGGCCCATACAGAGGCTTCCTGCTCCTATAGAGATTTAAAAATCGGACAAGATAAGGTGGCAGCATAGACCCTGAGTCCTGGGAACTGGAGGATCCAGAGGAGAAGCTACACGGGCTTTACCCTGATGGAGCCAGACCTCTGAAGCTGGAAAAGCCACAGAGAGACCCCTGCCAGCACTGAGATGATTCTACCACCAATGAATACTGCTGATGGACCCTGAGCCCTGGAAACGAGGCGCCATGGACAGGTCCCTGGCAGCGCCCGGATGCTTCTACTGCCGCTTAGCAGCCCAACGTGCCACCCCGATTCCCTTTACTTCCTCTAGGGGGAGCTCACACTTTTCCAGCATGTGAGCTACTCCTAAAATGATCAAGTGAAAATGATCTACTGACTGCAAAAATGTAAACATATGCTTATTTTACTTATTTATCTACTATATTCATAAATGCATTGAGAATTCTTTACATGTACAAAAATTCAATGTTGTAAGCCCTGGCGTACTGTGTCAATAATACTGATTTCTTTCTTTTTTTGTTTATCAACATTTTATGTGCTTTATTGAAAGTTGACAAGTGCAACAGTTAAATACAGTGACACCTTACAAGTATATGCAGAAACATATGCATGTAACTACAATACAGGTAATATGCAAGAAACCCCTACTGGGAATTCATTTCTTTAGCTAGAACAGTTCAGTTTTTCAAAGTATTCAACCAGTTCAATCAAAGACTTCAGTAAACAGGAATTTACTTCAGCAGATAGATTTCAGGTTACAAAAAGAGACTAACTGGGCCCAATATTTCCGTGTTTTTTTTCCTCCATGGGGAGTTTTCTATGTAGATCTAGATAGAAAAGACAATCCACACCTCTTCCGACAGCCAATGAAACAATGACATTTCAATCTGTACAATCTAAGTAGTAGTTACAGTCCTCTGTTGTATAAAAGTTATGCTACATACACAAATATACAACAAGCGAAACAGCTTTCATGGTAAAGATAGCCTAGGCCCCAGCTCCTGTCACCATCTCAGCACTCTTAACAGTTTTGCGTTGTTCACTCTTTCAGAAAGAGGCACAGTACTAGAGTTGGTGGTGGATTTTGATGACAGCTTGCCAGTTTAGACTTGAACTACGCTTCCTCTCAGCAGAGGTGAGACTTGTGCAGTCTTCCTCCCTCCCTTCCCAGTTCCACATAGGGGACTTCGCAGGGAGGGCAGTCCACCAAGGAATGACCCTGCTTCACAACCCAGAATGTCCCCTGCTTCATAACATCGTGTATCAGACTACTTGCAAAGCAGCCTCGAACAGGGTGGGCAGCGGGGGCAGGGATGGAAATGCACACAGTGCCACAGCACGAATCCAACCATTTCAGGATTTGCCAAGCTGCACAAGGTCCCTTTATATCCATGCAAATGAATTCTCTTATGAACCTTTTAAGTCACTCAACTAAGAACCTTCTTCATGTAGTGGACCAGGAAGAAAGGAAACACAGGAAAGAACTAGAAGGCAAAAGATATTTATAGAGGTATACACACAGGTATGTACCTATATAAATAAATTAACAATGATAGGATTATCAATCTACACACATATATTTATAGGTTAAATATTAAGGTAGCAGATGGACATTGGTCCTTTCCTCAAGTCCTCCCTCAGTGCAGGAACACTTTGTTTTAATAACCTGACATTCTGTGGAGTGAGGGTGTTATATGTCGATCATTGTAATCAGTTTCCCCCTACCCCCACCCCATGTTTCCCATACTCTCATGGTATCACTACTCCCATTATTGTCCTGGATTCTGTGTGTTGAGAAGTCTTATCTGTTCCAGTGCACATACTCTGGTTTAGCCAAATTTGTAAGGCAGAATTGGGATCATGATAGTGGGGTGGGAAAGAAGCATTAAAAAACTAGAGAAAGGTTGTATGTTTCCTCTGTGCTGTACTGTACCCTGGCTGGCTCATTCCTTCCTAGCGACCTTTTGGTGAGTGAATGCCCAATGGTCTACAGATGGACTTAATACTGGGGGTGGGGGTTAAAAAAAAAAGAAAACGAGAGAGAGAGAGAGAGAGAGAGAGAGAGAGAGAACAACATCTATTCGTCTCACGCCTCTTGCAGCGGGCAGTGAAATGGGTGACTGTGGAGGCGGACTCCTGCTAGGCCATCTTCTCTCCTAGGGTCTGTTCTGTTCAGCTGGCACCGGCCTGTCCTGCGAGGGCACCGGCGGCTACGTGGTGGGTCCGGAGCTCTGGGCCTTGGGTAGGGCAGGGGGCCGCCTGCTCCCCTGTGGCTGCCAGGTGGCAGGAGGCGAGCCAGTCTGCAGCTGGGCCTGAAACTGGGCGATTTGCTCCTTGAGGAGCTTCGCTTCCTCTCTAACCGCCGCGTCCACCACGGGGCTGTTTACCAGATCCGTTGCGTGCTGCATTGCGTTGTCAATAGCTACCACACTTGCACCAGAGACGATTTACCGGGGTGAGACCCCTTCTCCGGAGCAGTTTGTCTCCGCGGCTGCCGAACCACGGGAGCTCAGTCATACTGATCTCCGATTGCTCGTCTAGGTCAAACTCGTGGCAAACTGGTTCACGTTGAATGCCACCTTTGATCAATTATTAGTAGCTACCTATGTGTCATAGCCTGACCTCTTTTAAGGGGTCAGTGAGAAAAGTGCTGTGATGAATTAGTGATGCCTGCCAAGGGCTTTGAAAGATACCGCTTGATGCCACACATTTTGCCACTCCTGCAATAAGGCACGGAGAAATACCCGTCTGCTTTGCAGTGCTGCCTTTAGAATCAATCACACAAAGTAGATGCATTTCTGTTTCAGAAGGAAGAGGTTCTATATCTCTTAGATGATTAGAACTGGGCAAGTAAAACTATCCTTAAGATCTCAAGCGACTGACATAAACAACTTCCTTTCTTTGCTTTAGGAATAAACCTATTGGTCCCTAATTGCTTTTGCTTTTCAACACAGTTCAGCAACTCATCCGACATTAGTGAGTGGGTGTTGTGCTAGGGACTGGTGAGGCTATGAACAAGAAGATATGGCTTCTGCCCATGGGTGTATTACAGCCTACTGGAAATGATTGACAGACTTGTAATGAAATCAAAAGGGATTTTTAGCACCATATCTTTTTTCTAGAATAAAATCAACTTTCTCCTAATCCTGGAGACCAAGAACTTTGAAGATATGGGCTGAACAGAGATCCCTGCACAGATGTCTAATGAGTTCCATGGTATCTTTGTACCCATCTGCTGGGACAGCTACAAGGTCTGGGAATGAGGTATGAAATGTGCGTTCTCTGTACAACATAGAGAGCCCTGGGCAGCCCTCCTTTCCCAACTACCGAGTAACTCTTATATTTCAATTAATAAGTGAATTCATGAGATGCTTATGCTGTCATATTGTCTAACTGCTCTTCCACGAAGACAAGAAGCAAATCTAGATATAGCCTTCTGAAGCGCATTTTACGTTTCCATTTACAGGTAGTATTATCTATATGGATGACACAGGACTTCAAGCTTGGGAGAAGAAATACAAATGACTCCTGATAAGAGATCTTTTTTTGTAAGACATTAGATTATTTATTCAGTCTCAGTGGGAACATATTTAATTAGGGAATACTCATGCTGCTCAAGCACATGGAGTTTGCAAAGTTTTGCAATTCTGGATAATTATGTGATTGACTATAGCAAACTGTCCCGATGGCCTGCACTTTCAGACAGAGGTGATCAAGGTGGAAAGAGAGCTTTACACAACCCACTGTGGAACTCACTCACTGCAGCTCCCCCCTCCCTGCTTATGCACCCACCCAGATCCGAGAGGACCCTCTCCCCCATAGCTACTCCACAGCTAGTAAAGCAGGTGTTTTAGTTTTGGGTGCGTCTTGTCGGGGTCCTTTGGTGGGTCTGAACCTGAGGACCCCACATGCAGGGCTGGATACAGGACTGGGACTGACCTGGTGGTTTCCGTTTGGGGCTAGGCTGTCTTCCTGGTGGTTTGGGCATTGGAAATAGAGATGGGTTCAAGGAAGCAGAGGATAATGATGATGGGGGGGTTGGGAATTGCAAATGGAAGAGATAAGCAGGAAATACTGAAACTGCTCCATATCTCAAGCTTTCACTCAAACATTTTACATAATGTTTTCAGAGTGCCTGACAATTCAGTCATTGTCCAACGAAGGTCTGTCTCTAGCTGTGATAATAGATCTTTTAATATAGATCTAAAATCCTCCTCCCTCCCCAATCCCCTGCATTTTTTCCTCTATCACAGTCTGTCTCTTACTATTAGCCCTGAAGTCCACACAGAAGGCAGAAACCTACGATAGTAGGCTGTGAGGAACCTTCTCCACAGGCCATTTTTCTGTTTCTGCAGCAGATGTCACTAAAGTTGCACAACCCTCTAAAACACCAGTCACTCTCAACCCCTCCTTCCCTCCTGCTTGACTTTGAGATGCGGTTGCTTGGAGGGGCATCGCTAAAACGGGCAATTCTTCTAATGTCCCGGTGGCAGCTTTCCAGGAATTGATGAAAAGTTGCCAGGTCTTCGTTTCATCGGGGAACAGGTGACACACATGAAAAAACCCTCATTGTTGTCAAGTTGATTCCAACTCATAGAGACCAAAGGGTTAAATAGTTTAAAAAATCCAGTTTTATTGATACATCATTCACATAAAATAATATTTCATCGTTCAGTCATATTAAGACAAATTGAACCACGACCACAGTTAATTTTGGACAAGGAGGTAGACCTTAGAAGAGACAGCCTGCTGCATGTCTCCCCTGTGGAGCAGCGGACGCATTCAAACTGCCGACCCCGGGGCTAACACCCCCGCATGTAACCACTGCACCACGAGGGCTCCTGAAACACGGGGTGCTCCCTCCAAAACGGATCTCGGTGCCCTTGAGTCCACTTCAGTTCACAATGACCCTCCGGGGCAGACTAGAGTTGCCCATGTCCTTGTCCAAGGGGGTAAATGTTGGGGAAATAGGACGTCTCACCTTCTGTGGAGCAGCCCGGGGTGTTGAACGGCTGACATTGTCGCTAGCAGGCCAATGCCTCCCTCACGACGACATCAGAATTCCTACAGGTGGCACTAGAGCCCACATCTTCTAAATTCCACTTCAAAACCAAACCTCACCGGGAGTCTCTATCAGCCTCGATCTCCAGGTCTCTTACATCACACTCTTGCCAGCACCCTCAAATGCCCTGGGCTCCCTTGGCCTTCAGTTTCTTGCCCCTCCCTGGCGGAACTTAATCCTGGACCAATTAAACACTCTGCCTCTGCATGCAGAATAGTACTGGAGCAAGCTCCCAAGCCCATGGCATGGGCGGTTCAGTGGACTGGCTCCTTGTCTGGTATGCAGATTCCAGTCCAGGGCACCTTGTCCGCAGCTGTCACCCATCTTTCTGCAGAACACATTGCAGCAGTGTCCAGATGAAGACACTACTTCTGAAAGTCAGCCAAGAGGTCACAGTGGTGTGGTCTACAACCCATTTGATTTCTTGCTCACCAGGGACCTGTGACGTAGGCGCTGACACTGCAGATTAAAAAACAACCAACTCTAAGCAGCAGTTGTAAACTCATGGTCTCTCATCTCAGCTAGGCCCACTACACAGTCTGGGTCCATCAGGTCTTGAATTTTCTCTCAGAGTTATTTCAAACTCCACAAACTGGGTACCACAGCGACGTGTTCCGCACTCACACATACCTTGAATTGGGCTTGGCTTCGTGGTAAGGAGGCCACAGGCCGAGCTCCATGCCTGCACAGAGGAGGTGCAGAACGGCAACTTGGACCGATGCCTAGGCAGAACTGATTCGGCTTCGAGCCTGTGCGAACCCTGAGAACGTGAGTTCTCTGATACTCCATAGAAACCTCTGAAAAGGCACCACATGAGCCATAACAGGGAGATTCGTCGATGTTAGCCTCATCTCAAGGGTGAAACCCAATCACATCTTTCTTTTGTTTACAATTCTTTAATTCACTTTAATACACAAGGAATGATGTTCAAATAGGTAAAGGTTAAGCCCAAACTCCAAACTCACTGCTATTGAGTCTGTTCTGATTCATAGGACGGAGTACACATAGACCCTTTAGAGTAGAGAGGAACTCACTGTCCCTGTGAGTCCCCTAAGACTATAGATCTTTAAGGGGGTAGGAAGCCTCATGCATCTCCTATGAGCCAGTTGGAAGCTCTGAACTGCTAGCATTTCGGTTAACAGCCCAACACATAACCCAGTAGACCATCAGGGCGCCTACAAAGGTTAGCAATGTAACGATTCCCTTTTGTTCCAAGGATGCCGAGTTCTCCCTTGGTCCTGATGTTGTCATCTTTCTGAAGGAGGCACAAAAAAAAAAAAACCAAAGCCATTTTGTAATCTAAGCATGTGTACCTGGTCATGCAATAGAGGCGGTTTTGGTAAAATGTAAGTGAATATACAAGGGTCCATCAAAAATATTTGTGGGAGAGGGTGTTCAAAGATAATGGAGCTTTATCACAAACCTTCTGAAATTCCCTTGTACACAAAGGTAAGTCAAAAAGTATTGCTAGTAGGGTTCCAAGTTCATATGAGGGGGCTCCAACAAGTTCATGGAAGAATTCCACTGTCTTCTTTTTTTTTTTCTTATAGATTTTTTTCAAAGTCCCCTTGTATATGGACAGGTTTGTTCCCAACAAAGCATGTTTAAACATGACCCTGTAATCAGTGATGTTTGCAGGCAAGTTCTCTCAGCAATACACTTGTCTTAGTCTCATGAAGGGGCCTTAAACCCAAAGGAACAAAAAATCCAATCAAAACAGTGGCGCTCAAGTGAATCTGCTGGGCCAATTAAGTTCAAGGTAGAGAAGTGAGTAGAGATTTTCCCAAGGGTCATCTTGATAGATGGTTTTGAAGGGCACAGAGAGTCATGAAGCTTATTGGGAAGAAGTTTTAAGAAAATCATTCATTGCCGTGATGAGAAAAAGATCAGGAAAGTTGCACTGATAAGTTTTTTCCCCATCATGACAATGCACCTGCTCACTGTTAAAGGGTAGCAAGGCCTGTCCTCTGAGAATTTCCTCGGGAAGTCTTATCCTATATACTCTACATCCTCAATCTTGTTTCTTCAGACGTTTTCCTCCCTGGGTTATAACAAACCAACTTATCATTAATGAGTCCTTTAAACAGTGTTCTTGTTGTGTTTCTCTTTTAATAGGTAACTTTTCAGACTACTTTTTGTTCTCAAAGCCCATTTAAAGGGCCATGATTTGAACCTTGAGGATGCTAAACCTGCCATGTCAATCAGAAGGCAGGGTTCTTTGGGGAAGGGTCAAAGAAAGAGAAGCATTGCTTCAGAAGTAGATAGACCTAGATTGAAGCTAGGTCAAGAAACAAGAGTTCCTTATTTTGAAATTTTTGTTTATTAAAGGGTTGTTTATAATTTTTAAGCCTTTTCTATTTACCCTTGGTAAGGCCCATGCCTAGGCAGGACCTCTTGTTCTTCCTTCGATAAGCACAGCTCATTACCAGGCGATGTCCAGAGACACCAGCAAAGGAAGGATATGGTGTGAAAGTGAGGGGGGAAGGAGAGAGCGCCAGCCTGGACCAAGGAGTCAGCTCTTAGGTCAGATCGCTATAGGGAGGCAAGAAGTAGGACAGAATAAAATGAATAAAATGAATAAAATGACCAGGCCAACCAGGGGGAGGGAGAGGCATCGGGCCTTTTGGCCCAAGATAGTCTTCCAAGCAAAACACCAGCAAGGAGGCCACCATCCTGCACAGGACTTTTGCACATGACTCTACCTGCTGGGTCAACTAGGCCCACTCAGCCTGCAAGTGTAATTCAACCCCGGTTTTGCAGTGGCTCCTTGTTGGTTTGTGATCTACGTGGTCGGCAGTTGGAAAGCACAGCAGCTCGGTGGGTGAGAGGCAAGGCTTTCTGCTCCTGTAAAGTCACAATCTAGGCAACCCACAGCCGGTGGCGACGCGTCAGCACCAATTGTTTGTCCAGTTTTCTCTTGGTGAGGTATGGGGACAGATGTGAGAAGGGGGGAGCAGCTCCCTGTGTTTTATACGGCAAGCGACATCTCGGCCCTGTCAACATTTTAATCCCAAATCTGTTTTGCCTTTCAACTGTCTCCTCATGGCTGCGAAGAACCCTCACTACATTTCCCACATTTCCTTTGCTCACTGTGTCTTCCCTTCCTGATAGTCTCATCCCTTCGTATCCACCTCCTGAACTCCTTTAAAATCCAGCTTAGCTGGCATTTCTGTTTTGAAGCCTTCTTTTATGCCGTCAGGCATTATTTGTCTTTATTTTGATGGTGTGTTTGGCTTGCTCATGACATGGAATCCCAGGAGGTCGGAAAGCAGGTGTTTGCTCTTTATCTTTGTACCTTGCATTTAACGGAGCCTGACAGGTGATCTAGGGGCTCCAGGGCCAACGTGGAGGCGCTCTGGGGGTTACACATTGGGCCGTTAACCCAGTTGAAAACCACCAGCTGCTCTGCGCGAGAAAGACTCGGCTCTCTACTCCCATAGAGAATTTGCTGTCACCGGTTATAAGGAGCTACATACAATCTCCTCCCTGGGGGACGGACAACAGAGAAGTGGGTGAAGGGAGACATCGGACAGCGTATGACAAAATAACAATATATAAATCATCGAGGGTTCATGAGGGAGGGGGGGAGCACAGAGGAAGGGGAAAAATGAGGAGCTAATACCAAGAAATACTTAATAAGTAGAAAGCAAATGTTTTGAGACTGATGATGGCAACAAATGGACAAATGTGCTTGGCGTGCAATGGATGGATGGATGGATTGTGATACGAGTTGTATGAGCCACCAAAAAAAAAAAAAAAAAGATTTTAAAAAAGAAGAAAGAATTTCCCGTCTCTGAAACAGAAGGGCACTTCTACCCTCTCCCCCGGGGTCACTATGAGTTGGCATCGACTCGTTGGCAGGCAGGCAGTGTGCCAATACGTGTTCAGTACGAGGCCTAAGCGACGGTCAGCAGCAAACTTGTCTTATGGTTTTACAGCGGAGCTACGTACACACCGAGGTCACCGACCTCCTGTACCTTCCTCTTCCGGGGTCCCTCTAGCGATCTAAACGCTTACGCGACGGGATTCTGACGTGGGGCACCGTCATGGCGACTGCAGGGACCTCGGCGCCCGGAGCTGCTAACCACAGAGCCAGCGGTTCGATCCCACCAGCCGCTCCGGCGCGTTTCCAGCCAGAGGCCGCGGGGGCTTTGCTTCTTTGTCCTCCGTCAGGCCCGCCTCCAGGGAGCTGGGAGCCCAGGCCCGGCGGCGGGAGGCCGGCCGCCAGCGAAAAGAGCAGCCGACGATCGCTTCCGGGGGGCGCGCGGGGCCTCACTGCGCAGCCGCGGCGGCGGGGCCGGCGGCAGGGCCCGCCCCCTCCCCCGCCGCCGCCGCGGAGAAGATGAGCGCCCCGGGCCCCAGCCGCCGCCGCCGCGCCCAAGTGTCCCGCGCCGCCTCGTTCAGCGCGAGCCACCGGCTCCACAGGTGGGGGTGCGCCCACCGGCGGCAGGGGTAGGGGGCGGGGCCCCCGCTCCGCCGGAGGACGTCACCGGGGGCGGGGCCCGCGATCGTGTTCGCCGTGGGGCCGTGGAGGTGGGCGGGGGGAGCCGGGAGTGAGGGGCGGGGTCTGCCGGGCGAGGGCCGAGGGCGCGCGGTGGGTGGTGCCCGCGGCTGGCGCCGGGCGGCGGGACTGATCGCGGACTGCACCGAGCCGCCGCTCGGGAGGACGCGGCCCCGACTTGGGCCCGGGAGCCGCTCTCGCTCGGTGCCCCCGAGCCCCGCTGGCCCCCGGGTTCCCCGAGTCCCCTGCCCGGGCACGGGAGTCAGACCCGCCCGGCTGACACGACAGGGGCCACCGCCATCCCAAGTAAACAGCAGGCGTTCTTCCCTGCTGACGGAAGACAGCAGTTCCAGAGGTCCACTTCCATCAGGCCACGCGGGACCAGCTGGACCGTTGGAATTGGAACCCAGGGCTCGCAGCCCGAGTTGGCTTCCACCAGCGTGACTTTTTGCAGGAAAGCTTACTAGTCACTAAAAGAAGGCCCCACTGGTGCCCTGGGTTAACTGTTGGGCTGCTAACCTCCTCAGCAGTGGTTCAAAACCTCAAGCAGCTTCATAGGAGAAAGGTGAGGCTGGCTGCTTCCGTTAAAATGTACCTTCCAAAAAAAAAAAAATTTTTTTTTTTTTTTAAAGTACAGTCCAGGCAAACGCAGGGAGCACTTCTGCTCTGGAATCAACTTAGGGATAGTGATTTTCTGGCTACTGTTCTCTGCTAAGCCCCACTTAACTGAGCCATCAGTAAAATGCACATAAGGGCCCCTGATGCGAGGCTGTTAACCCAAAGGGTGGCATTTGGAACCCACCAACCACTATGGGGAAGAATCAGGATGTACAGTGTAACCCCTGAGGACTGTATGTCTCAGAACCACCAACCCCCGGGACACAGAGACAGCAAACATTTACCCCAAAACAACCTTCAGCAGGGAAGGTGGAGGAAAAGAAGGAGGAACACGGGAAAGACGTGGGAAAAAATACCAGCCGGTGGAAAAAAACCTATGCTGAGCCAGCCAGCTGATACCAACTCACAGTGACCTTATAAGACAAGGTAACACTGTCTCTGTGGGTTTCTAAGAGTGGAACTCTTTACAGGAATAGGAAGCTCGTCTCTCACCCTCGTAGCTGCTGGCGGTTTTGAACTGCTGAGTTTGAAGTTAGTAGCCCGGTGCTAATCAGTATACCACCAAGGTACATTGACGCTTATGTCATGAAGCCAAACTTGTGTACACTGTGGACTGGAAAGCGAATTGTCTTAGTAAACTTTCACCCAAACCACAACTAAAAAAATTTAAAAGGGCTGAGCCCTGGTGGCGTAATGGTTGTGTGCGGGACTGCAGCCCACAAGGTTGACAGTTCGAATCCAGCATCAGCTCTCCAGGAGCAAGTCTGGGCTTCCTACTCCCACCAGGGCAGTGATGCCAATAATAATAATAATAAAAAAATTAAAAAGGCCAACTGAAAAAGAAAAAGAAACAAGGAGTAACTGTACCCTTTGCTGTAAATTCTGCCTCAGAGCCTTCGTATTGGGCAGAATACACCACCCCCTGGGGGCTTCCAAGGCTGTAAATCTTCATGGGAGCAGATGGCTTCTTTTGCTTGGGCAATCCTGTGCTTCAACCTCTGCTCCCCCAGGACTCTTCTGTGATCTTTTCAGGGAAAGCTCTTAGGGCAGTTCTATTTTACACATGGGTTGTGTAAAAGTGGTGTGGGGGCAGCATCTGACTTCCTCAAGGGGAAGAAGATTTTGACTCGACACCAGACCAAGGCTGATTCTAGGATGCAGAGGTCGGATATTCCTCCACTCTTCGTCTTCTTACGAGTTCTGAAACCAATCATCCCTCCTGTGGCACTCGATCATTCATTTCATTGACCACACAGCATTCAAACAATAGTCACAACAATCGGTTTATTAGGGAAGCACACAGGTTACGATTCAGGATCAGAAATTTAAAAAATAAACACTTGCGGATCAGAAATGCTCAGGAGACCATTCTGTCAGGCATGCCTCCCCTTGATCCATGGCTTTTCAACCCCATGGCCCATTCATTGGCCTCTGCTCAGGCAAGTGTTATACAGCCCTTTTAGTGCTTTGATGAATGCTCAAAGGACAGGATGCTCAACTGGATAGCCGTAGCCAATGTGAGAAGCCAGTGAGCAGGAGACAGGAGAGGAAGTAATGGAGTCTTGAAGAAGAAACCCAAACACGAGGATGGTGAAGCCTCACCAAAGATGCAGACATTGGCTGAGTAGATTTTGTAATCAAATTTAGTGATGTGAATTGTCCTTTGTCTGAAACAACAGCCAAGCATTGTAGCTTTTTATGTCACCTAATTGAATATTTCACAATGGATCGATGACATTAACACCAAAAAATAGTTGCACAACACAGCCAGACATTGTCAAAGAGGATACTTACTAGATCACGTCATTACTTTTCAGGAGGAAAAAGATTTGAGTCACTTGTGGAGAAACATGTTTTCTTTACAGTGGTATGTCCTTCATTCAGTTTGTGCCTAGGTATCAATATATATTTTTAGAACTATTATATTTTAAATGGAAGGGCTTTGGGAGACAGATCTGTTAGAATCTTGTGCAACGAAAGGATTGAATTCAAGGGTTACTTTTGTTAATTTCCATGGTGAACCGAAAACAAACCAAATTCATTACCATTGAGTTGATTTTGACTCTTAGCCACCATGTCAGAGAAAGATTGCCTTTTTGTGTTTCTGGAACTAGAAATCTTTTATAGGAGCAGAAAGCCTCTCTTCCCTTACCCTCACCCCTATTTCCTCCCCATGGGCAGAGTAACTGGTGGGTTTGAACTGATGACTTAAAAAAACCCGCACATTCACTGCTATTCTGACTTGTAGCGGTCCTCTACCCTTTGCCACCAGGACTCTTCACATGTTTGATATAGTAGTAGTCTAATCGCAGAGTTTATACTGGTTCTGGACAGTGCAGTTGGAGTAAAGAAATTGACTTACTTTCTGACTTGCCCATTTGGTGACGCTCTCAAAGAACAGAATAAATAGGAAATAAAGGGGATTTAGAAGGAACTTGGATGGAATACTGACATCATATTGAATCTTTTCTTTGGTCAGCAAGTATCTGAGTAATGAAGAAAACTTGAAGCTATTTGGGAAGTGCAACAATCCACATGGCCACGGACACAATTATAAAGGTGAGAGAAGCAAGGACGGAACTGTAGCCCTTTCAATGAGGGGCGAAAGGGGAGAAGGTTGTCCGGCAGATAGAGACCTCACGAGTCAAACCTTAGAGACAGAGTGGGAATATGGAAGGAAACGTCCATAAATCAGATGGAAGTTTAGAATGAAAACAGAAGTTCAAAACACCTTGCTTGGATGCATCTTAAATTGTGTTTCTCAATGGTCTATTCTGTTACACATAGTCCGAAACAATGAATGGTGATGCATTTTTTTTTTTAGCCTTAAAATCTATTTTAGATGAGTTTGGCAGCATGCTTCCTTCTAATTGGATTGTGCTGGATATTTACCATTAGGCTAATGGTAAAATTAGACTGTATTTGTAGAGTAAATAAACCAATAAGAGAGAGATATCGCCTAGCATTGTGCTAGATGGAGGAGAATTGAACTAGCTTTGAAACGTTGCCAGTGGTGCTCTAAAAAAGCAGTTAATTTTCACAAACATAAGAGATTTGATTCTTTGAGATATAGCGGATTCCTGCAAAAGCCACCACATCTGCTGTAGAATATAATGCATCTGGTGGGATGGAATAAAAGACCAGACAAGATAATAGAAGATCAGGGTGTTTATTTGAGGTACTGCCTATATTTGATGGATGATGTCTCTTATCTTTTTTAACTCACTCATTGCACAGTTCCTAAGTGTTTTTGTAGAGCTATTAATACATAAATACATAAAAGCGTATTAATATTCAGGGGAGGCCCTGATTGACACCAGTGCTTGAGCACTTGACTCTTACTTAAAAGGTTGGTGATTTGAGCCCATCCAGAAGACAGGCCTGTCGATAAGTTTCATAAAGGTCACAACCTTGAAAACCTTATGGTGGGTGTGCGCGGGACTGTGGCCCACTGGGACGGAGGTTCAATTCCAGCAGTGGGCCTGGGCCTCCTACTCCCACCACCGGAGAGCAGTGATGCCCGCCCCAAAAAAACAAAACAAAAAAAAACCTTATGGAACAGCAATTCCACTCTCTAACCATGGAGTTGCCAAGGGCGGGGAATGAGTCACTGGTAACTAACAAAAACAGCAACATTCATTTTTTGAAGCACTGATCACGGAAGTTTTACAGATGTTTTACACAGCATTTGTCAGTTCTCCAGGCATTACTTTACACTGTGTGTGTCCATAGTCAAGCAAGTCAAGGGATATGAGTTGAAGGCCCAATTGTTTTCCTTGTTCAGAAGGCTATTGTCCAGATGTGCAACTGGAAGCCTGCCTGTACCTTTTGTATTTGTCACAAGTAGACATTTTGGTAGTGGTGACTTACCACCTAAGTAATCAATAACTTAAGCTAAATTTACACCCTTTTATGACCTTGGCTTCTACTACTGAGTTCCTCGGTCATGGTTGAATCTTGTTTGAGCAAAAGACCTGAACAAAAAAAAGAACAGCTGTTTGGGGGGGGGGGGGATGTCATACTTAGTTCATTTATGTTGCTGACTTGTGTCTGGCTGTTAATCTGTTGAAAGTCATGCTGGTGTTATGGTCTTTTTGTTTTCTTTCCTGTAGTTGTGGTGACAGTACATGGAGAGGTACGTGCTAAGAACATGTGTGTCCTTTGTGTAGATTGCCAACTCCCCTGTCAGCCTACACGATAGAATCTGTGTTGAAAGCCCTGTTGCAATCAGTTCTGCTTCATTGCCTTTGTATGTGTGGTGAGCTGCCCTCATTCCAGGCTACTCCTCTCCCTAAGTGTTGTCTTTGCTGTGCTCTGTCGTGTGAACATGAGGAGAGCAGTACAGTGAAAAGGATGCCTGAATCATGTGGTGTTGCTCTACCGAGATCAATGATTGTCAAAGGGATGGAGGCAAATGTGGGCATAATCTCTGCACAGTGGGCAGCCTTTAATAACTTACCCATGGGTTAAATGTGAAGAGCCACTGTAGTTATTCTCACCTTTGTTTGTTTTTCAGATTGATCCGACTACAGGAATGGTTATCAATTTGACTGACCTGAAGGAGTACATGGAGGTGATGGGTGCTTATTATGTATAATATTTAATGGCCTTCTTGGAAGCCCTGGTGGTACAGTGATTAACTACTTGCCTGATAAGCTAAAGGCCAATGGTTCAAGGCCATCAGCTGCTGTGGGGAAAAAAATAAGGCAGTGTGCTCCTGGAAAGAAAGATTTACAGCCTTGGAAAGCTTATGGAGCAGTTCTGCTCTGTCCTTAGGATCACCGTAAGTTGGAATTGACTTGATGACATTGATGTTTGCTTTGTCCCCTCCTCGACTGAGTATCTCCAGAAGTTCCGTGGCCTGTGAGTAGAATGGGTGTGAGAGTGAAGGAGCAGTTGGAGTGCTAAGCTCTTGGTCTTCGCAAGTTGTTGGCGTCACTTAAGGGCAATCAGACACAGCCATGTTACAGTGATAGCCATGTCCGGATTTCTTCCACTTGATAAACCCAACCTTTCCCTTGAAGCTTTCTTTTTTCTTTTTGGAATTTTCCTTGAGCCTTCAGTCTTCGATTTTAACACCCATGCTATAGTCCTTCACCCTGTTGGTGCAATGGGTTAAGTGTTGGACTGCAACCTGAAAGGTTGCTCCACATGAGAAAATTCCTGTAAAGATTTACAGCCTTGGAATTTCTTTTAAGGGCGGTTTCACCCTCTCCTACAGGCTCACTGTGAATTGGAATTGATTTCACATGACTTAATAACCTGGTAGTTAACATATTTGCTTACTTTTCACTAATCTTTGTGGTAAGGTCCAGGACTACAAAAATGAATGAGATACTACCACCGGCCTTAGTACTACTAATAAGGTTAAGTAATCAGTGCTCAGAAAGTGCAGGTTGAATGAATGAACTAAGAGATTGCGTGAATGAACAAATAGTGCTGTGCTCAAAGTACTTTGGGAAAACCACTGTACCTGTATGTATTAGGTAAAAGATACACATCAAGTGTGCTAGAGCATAACATGACAGTAAGAAATAACCAAGCAGGCACCTGGATTTTCCCCACCTTAGTGCACTCAATGGACACCACACTCCCATTAGTAGAAGAGGTTCATCTTGGATAGACTCCATGCCATAGAGCAAAGACAGGAAAAGCTCTGTAGAAGAGATGTCACTCTGCGGCCCACAGGGTTGATGGTTCAAATCCAGCAGCACCTCTTTAGGACCAAGGCTGGGCTTCCTACTCCCACTAGGGCAGTGATGCCACCAGAAAAAAAAAAAGAAGAGATGTCACTATAGGATTTGGGACCAGAACTAGGGTTGAAGCTAAAGCACAGATTGGTTTAGGACGTACTCTTTAAATTCTTAGGATTCCTGGGGCTGCAGTAGGTTACAAGAAACAGTATTATTAACAATAATGAGAGTAGCAATACCAGTAAGGTAAGGATAAAGTGGGGGAGAAAGGGAGAACCAGTTACAATGATCTACATATCACCCCCTCCTTGAGGGATGGACAACAGAAAAGTAGGTGAAGGGAGACATCGAACAGTGTAATACATGAAAATATAATGATAATGTGTTAGTCTGAGAGGACAAAAGAAACAAATTGATAGACACGCATATGGATAAGGTTTATATACAAGAGGAATGGGACATTGAGAAAGCATCCCAGCCCAGTCCAATTCAAAGTCATAAGTCCGATATTAACCCATATGCCCTATATCAGTTTATCAAGTCTCCTTCTGATTCATGAAGTCATAGGCCAGTGGGTGCAGAATCCTGGCACTGGCAGGGGTCATCTCATGGCTCCTCGTTTCCAGGACTCAGGCTCCATTAACAGCATCCAGTGGTGATAGAAGTAACTCAGTGCTGCCAGGGATCTCTACGCAGCTTCTCCAGCTTCAGAGGTTTGGTTCCATCAGGGTAAGGCTGTGTGGCTTCTCGTCCGGTGCCTTCAGCTTCTCAGATGCTGCCATCTTGTCTGTAATTCATCATCCCAACTACTGGGGGGATAGCTTCTCATCTCCACCAGGGAAATACTGAGAGTTTCCCAGATGTTTCAGGAGAAAGCCATGCCCACACAGAGGCCTCACTGGCTGCTCAATGCCTATCACCAGATTAACAGGCTAGACTCCATCCCCTACATCTCAATCATGAAATTTACATAAGCACATGACCGCCACAGATAATTTATAAATTATCAAAAGTTCATGAGGTAGAGAGGGTTAGGGAGGGAGGGGAAAATGAGCAGATACCAAGGGTTCAAGTAGAAAACAAATGTTTTGAGAATGATAATGGTAAAAATGTACAATGTGGTTGACAGGATGGATGGATTGTGATAAGCGTTGCATGAGCCCCCAGTAAAGTGATAAAAAAAAAAGAAGAAAGGAAACAGTATTATTAACAGAATACCCTTTTGAAACCAAGTTGAGGTTAGGTGCTATCAAGTGGGTTTTGACTTAGAATGACTACCGCATGTATTGGTGTATAAGTTGAGTTTTTCAGCACCTTTTCATGCTGAAAAAGTCCCCCTCAGATGATACCAGATGGAAGGGCCCCACTTACCAGTTCTGTGGTGCAGTGCGGATGTTCTCCAGTCTCTCCTGCTCATATGCGGGCACCTGCCAGCAGCCTCTGTGGGTGGGCTGATGACTGTCTTATCACCGCTCCTCTTTTCTCCCGCAAACTGGCAGCCTTTGTGTGACCCGCATCATGCTGGGCAAGACACTGCCCACTTCTGTGTGCTGGTACCGGGGCGCACGGCATCCTGGTCAGATGAATGTCGGATGAGGCCACTCTTCTTCTCTAGCTCTTCCCCAGAGCTGTGACCAATGATGTAGCCTCTGCAGTCTCACCCGAGCTTGGTCACGCCCCCTAGCCCAGCCCAAGCATTGCAGAATACAAGTACCGGTCTATCTCAGGTCTTGGATATACAGTACATTTGCAGTACTCAGTCTGCTGTATTTTATTTTCTTAATAACCTCTGTCTGGATCCAGTGTTGACTATGTGTTAGGGACTCATAATAATACATGTTGCGTTGTGTATGCACCTGCGTGTTACTGCACGTGTTGCGTTAGCACTCCCCATACATAATGCGGTAACACTGTATGCATCAAGGCAGTGCATGTAGTAACACAGTGCTTACACAACAGCATGCATATTGTGATCCCTAACACAGGCTGCTCTATCAGGGGGTGGCCAGCCTCCTGATGTACTCACAGTAAGGGTTCAACAGGCAGTTGTGTAGCGATAATTATTATTTATTATAACACTGCTATAGAGATCATGAGAGAGAAAAGAACATACAAGTTATATAAGTACCCTTTCATGATACACGCTCACCTACACCCCGCTAGATGGTCCACGTGGAGAGGGAGACAGGCGGGTGGCAGCCTGGATAGAGGCAGGCTGGTACGAAGCTGGCTTTTGTGTGGTGGGCAGGGGGGTTCTTCAGGGGGTCCTTCTCTATCCTATGTCCAATCCCTATATACCCTCTGGAGCCAAGCCAGGCCCCCAGTTACAGGCAAAGACATAGGTCATAGGAGAGGGCTGTCTTAAGGGCTACATGATGATGAGGGGGATGGTCTTAGGAATGTCTACGTGACTATGGCACCAGAGGAGTGAAAAGACCGGACCTTTGTCTGTGGAGTTAGATAAGCATTTCTGTCAGGCTCGGGCCTATTAGCAATGATTCTAGAATTGCCATCATCCTAATAATAGGGGAGTTAGCTCAAAGTAGGCAATACAAAAGGCCTTAAGTGACTGGGACTTCCATATCAAATGCTGGTAGATGGTCTGGTTAATCTTTGGAGCATAATAATTGCGGTGAAGTTCAGTCTTCACCCTACACTGCTTTATGCAAACAGTCATGTCATCACATTCTGAAATATCATCAGCCTGCGCTAGGCCTCAAACTATACGAGCTGCATTGTGTGCATATATGTGGTGAGGCAGCTATGTGGTAATGCAGCTCATGCAATAACAGTGTGTGTAGTTCTTGTTGATACCGTATTGTTTTTGTTGGCCCTCTTTCCCACTTACAGAACTAGTTTATCATTGTTCTATGCTATAAATATTTAAAAACATTTAACTTACTGATGCCTGAATTAGTTTATTTTATCGGTATCTATTTTTATTTTGAACTTTACCAGTAGCTGCTGCATTTTTCAACCAAGGCTTATACTTGAGTCTATAAGCTTTCCCGATTTTTTGTGGTCAAATCAGGTGCCTGAACTTATCATTGAGTCGGCGGATATTCAAGTATATATGGTATATTTACAGCTGATTGAAGCACTACCCAGCCTTATGCCTGCCTCACCATGATACCAGTGTTTGAGCCATTGTGTCTCAACCCACACAGTTAAGGACCAGCCACTTTTGTGCTGACTCTCCCATACCAAGTACAATGTTCTTCCTGATAACAGGTCTAGAGTATGTAAGATCTTCACTTAAAAGAATCATTTCCTTGGGGTCTCATGCAACTCTTGTCACAATCTACCCACCCATCCATCCATCCATTGTGTCAAGCACATTCGTCCATTTGCCATCATCATTTTCAATAAATGTTCTTTTTACTTGAGCCCTTGGTATCAGCTTCTCATTTTTTCCCTTCCCTCCTTCAGCCCCCATGCCTTATGAAGCCTTGGTAATTTATACTTTATTATTATTTTGCCATTTTCACTTCTAAGGAGCATTCTGTCTGTACTTCTAAGACATTTGTTTTTTTTTTCTTCTAGAAAGTCTATGGGCATACTCAGTATTCTCTGCCCACATCATAATTCAAAGACATTATGCATTTGAGGTGATAAAAATAGCATAATACACACTTTAGTCTTCAAGGTGACACTTTAGTCTTTACCTCTTGAAAAAAGTAGTCTTTTGTAGCAAATTTGCCCAAGCAATGCATCATTTGATTTCTTTTCTTTTCTTTCTTTTTTTTTTTGTGGGCATCACTGCCTCTGGTGGTCATGGGCACTACCCAGCCGCCGCTGGATTTGAACTGCCAAGCCTGCGGGGTGCAGTTCCGCATTCAACCACTTACGCCACCAGGGCTCAGCCCTCATCTCCTATGTTTACCCTGTTTATCACGATGCTCATTGGTCCATTTATAAGGATTTGTTTTCTTCATGTGGAAGTGTAATCCGTACTAAAGGCTCAAGTCTTTGATCTTCATCAGTCAGTGGTTCAGTCCTCTTCATTTTCAGCAGTGTGTCCTTTGCACATCACTGGTTGTTAAGGAGTTTTCTACCAATTCCTATGCTGGGCTATTTTCCATATGGCCCAGCTTCTTGAGTTATTTGTTCAGCATACAGATTGAATAAGTAGGCTAAGAGGATACAATCCTGACATAGACCTTTCCTGCTTTAAACCAGGCAGTGCCTCCCAGTTCCATTAGTGACTGTCTTTCAGAGTCTGCAAGAGCCAATGAAGTATTCTGGAATCTCCAGTCCAGTGTTATTCATTGTCATAGGGGTGTGGGAGGAGCATCTGCCTGCTTCTGATTCATAAGGAGCCCAGAGAGTCCAACTTGGCATCAGCCCAAAGCTCTACCTATGAGACAGAGGTCACAGACATGCTTCCTCTCCAACCTTTCTTACCAGTTCTGACACCCAACCATTCCTACCAAGGTGCTCACTGCTGTTTTTCAGCATTTGAAAATTCATTGCCGGGGCCCCACAGAGCTCACAGACAATACTCGTGATTATGGGTTTTATGAGGGAAGCTAACAGGTTATGATTCAGGACTAGAAATGCCCAGCCACTGTTATTTTGGTCAGGAGCACCTCTTTTCCACCACGCCTGCACACACACTTCTCTGGTCCCTCATCTCTGAGCCCTGTGGTCCCTTGGCCTCTGCCCTGCTTGGACAAGTGATACAAAACTCCTTCAGTCTTTCCGGTGAGTACACACCACTCTGTTGCAAGCCTCAGCCTCCAAACACTCAGCTCTGTTCCATGAGTTAGCAGCTGCATCTCTCCCCAAGACGTAATTCTATCTGTGCCTTCCCCTAACTTGTTTGAGTCAGACTCATCAGGAACCTGTATATACTCAATTTGCCTGAACCTCCTCTTGCTTGGTGAGAAGTACAGACTGTGGCTAGAAGAACCTCATTAATACACTGCACTCATGCTGTAATGTCTTATGATACATACATTCTAACACCTTTGAATAGCCAGTAGCACATCTTTCTGGAATTCTCTACTTTTAGCCAAGATTCCTCTGACATCAGCAATGATATCTCTAGTTCCATGCCCTCTTTTAAATCTGACTTGGATTTTAGGCAGTTCCCTGTCCATACATTTCTGCAACCATTCCACAACTTGTCTGGTCATTAGTGTTCATTGAATCTAATTTGTTCTTGAGGTGACCTCTAAATTCAGACTTAATATACTCACAACGGTATGTTGGCTGCCATGGATTTGTTGAATTATCTTTAGCTCCAACTTGAACTTGAACTGCATATGAGCAGTTGATGATCTGGTCGTCATTTGACTCAGCCTTGTTTGGCTGAGTGATTTTAAGGTTCTTTATCATCTGATCTCATAAGTTCATTTCTGTGTATTCCATTCAATACAGGCCCCTGTTTATGTTATTGAAAATAGGTATTTTCAATGAATAAGTTATCAGTCTTGCAAAATTCTATCATACAATCTCTGACATTATTTGTGTCTCCAAGGTTGTATCTTACAACCATAGATCCTTCGTTTTCATCTTTCGCATTCCAATCACCAGTAATTATCAATGCATCTTGATCGCATGTTTGACCATCTTCAGTCTTGAGAAACTGCTGAAAATCTTCAATGTCTTCATTTTGGTATTAGTGGTTGGCACGTAAATATGAATGAACTTTTAAAAATAAATTTTATTGGCACTTAACCCACATATCACACAATTCAATAGTTCAATCCTATTGAAAAGAATTGTACAATCATTGCCACAATTAATTTCAGAACATTTTCTGTCCTCCCTCCCCCCATGATTCAATCGCCTTTAAAATGAGTTGTGCTCTCACCCCGCCCACCTTCACTGTTTACCCTCACAGTCCCCTCCCCGCCCCTCCTCTCCTCAAATGAATTTTTTTGTAGATGTATGGACATTGTTCTTCAGAATGGTGATGGCGATGTCTTTGTAACAATGAATGTGTTGCAGTTTCTCTTCATATTGTCATTCTAGCATAGTAAACAAGGTCATCAGCCTATTTAAAAGGACCAATGTCCATCCATTTCAGCTCCCTAATGCTGAGGGTAGTAACTTTGCCTGTTCTGTATCATGTTTGGCAATGTCCTGTTTCCCAGTTTCATACTTTGTCCATCTCACCTTGTGATTATTAATGAGTATTTTCAGCTATTCTCATTTAGAAAGCATACCATGTGGTAAATTCTATGGCTTCACAAATACATAGATTTTGTATGATAGTTCAAAGTGAAAATCTCAAAATAAGGCATATTTTAGTTTTTGCTAATGAGAAGGAACAACATTATGGTAATATATGTAGGCATTAAGAATTAAGTTTTTATATATTTGCCTAGCATTTTTTTCTAAGAGCCCAGACCTTGATTAAAACTTCTCCTAAGAGAAATATATAACTACTTACATATCTGACTGCTTCATATAATGTAGACCTCGACAGAGCCTTATCTTGATGATATTATGGTATTGCATTGTAGGTGAGGCTGTGTAATGCAGCAGTGTTCACCTGAATTCTGAATCACAGTGCCTTATGTTATAAAAGGCTTCCCGTGAATTCTCCTCTGCTTTGGGAGGACAGAAAAATGAGCCACTTTATCCATGACTTAAATTTTTTTTTTTTACTTTCAAGAGAAATTTACTGAAAAACAATTACTTTTAAGTTAGCCCTCTTTATTAGTTCATTTAGTGTATCTTTTTCAGTACGTGTCTTTTTCTTATTTTTAATATTATTTGGGGCTCATACAAGTCTTATCACAGTTGATGGCTGCCTGAGGCACAGACCTAGGACTCACAAATACTGAGACAGAGGATGAATGATAAGATAAGAATACAAGCCCATCAATAGGTGAAGTGACATCCCCTTACCTGGGGTTGCAGGGAGGGAATGGATCAGTCAAGGGTGTAGTAACATTCCTCTAGTTCTCTAATGCTTCCTCCCACCCACTCTTATGATCCCAATTCTAACTGACAAATCCAGCTAGACCAGGTGTACACTGGAGCTGGAAACATGGGGATTTTAGGATAGATGATCCCTTCAGGATCAGTTTTGGGAGTGGTTATCCTGGGAGGGTAGAGGGATGGTGGAATGGAAAGTGGGAACCAGTTTCAGAGATCTACATATGGCCTCCTCTCTGGGGTACGGACAGCAGGGAAGTGAGTGAAGGGACACATCGGACGATGTACAATATGAAAAAGTAGTAACAATTTGTAAATGATTAGGGCTTTGTGGGGAAGGGGGGGGAAGGGGGAGTGGGGAGGGGAAATATGGGGAACTGGTACTGGGAGCCTAGGTAGAGGGAAGATGTTTTGGGAATGATGATGACAACATGCATGCCGGTGTGGTCTGCGTAAAATTGACATATGTGTTGATCTTGATGGGAGTGTATGAGCCCCCAATAAAAGGATTTATAAACAAAATAAAAGGAGGGAGAAAGAGAAGCTTCTACTAAGGGTTCAAGTAGAAAATATTTGGAAATGAAGATGGCAACATGCGTATAAATATGCTTGATGCAAATGATGTATGGAATGTTATAAGAGCTGTAAGAGCCCCCAATAAGATTATTGGGGAAAAAAAAGTACAAGCTTGAGGCATAGGTGTAAATCTTGGAATTTGAGTCATACGTGGAATCAGTGGATTTTTTTCCTCCTCCTTGTTTTGTCTCTAGGAAGCAATTATGAAGCCCCTGGATCACAAGAATCTGGATCTGGATGTCCCATACTTTGCAGATGTGGTGAGGTGAATGTCCCTGTTGTGATATATAGCTAGCAATAACAAAAGACTTGATTTTAACATTTTATCTGGTTGATTTGTGATCAATTGTGTAAAGCCTAGTTTTAGCGTAATGATTTTTTTAAACCAGAATTTCTATTCTATGTAATCATACATGGAATTTTGTTTGTTTTTAGCTTTTGAACTTTTTTTTTCTTCCTTACAGCACAACAGAAAATGTAGCTGTGTATATCTGGGAAAACCTCCAGAAACTTCTTCCTGTGGGACTGCTTTATAAAGTAAAAGTATATGAAACTGACAATAATATTGTGGTTTATAAAGGAGAATAACTCTTAGGGATTAGTCTAGAAAGGTTATTTAGTTTCCATATTTGAAAATGATCTTTGTCCCCTTGGAATTTCAAGATGTTATCACATAATGGTTGAATCTTAACATTTTGTTATGAGTACCTGATGTATTTAAATTACTTAACATTAAATACATTTTATAACAAATTTTGTAGTGTATCTTGAATATCATTTAGAAAGTTTTATGTTGTTGTTAAGAGTTCCTATAAGTTGGCCTTCTAAAAAAATTTTACTGACACCTAATTCATGTATCACATGGTATGATTAATAATTTCAACATATTTGAGTTGTTCAGTTATCACTAGAATCAGTTTTAGAGCCTTTTCTTAATTTTTGTATTTATTGGTATTTGATCTTCATTTCCCTGAAACTTCCCTTCTTAAAGTTCTAAGAAACTATTCATCTAGTTACTGTCACTATAGATTTATTTTTCCTAGATTTCATAAAAAGAAAATCTTTCTATGAAAAATTCCAGCAATGGAGGAGATGAGCTCGTCAGGGTGCAGTGTAGCAACGATGAAACATCCAGCTTTCCTCTAGTTCTTAAATGCTTCTGACTCCCTCCCCCTCCCCGATATCATGATCCCAATTCTACCTTACAAATTCGAGCAGACCAGAGAATGTACACTTTACATACAGGAACTAAAAACACTGGGAATCCAGGACAGATGATTCCTTCAGGACCAGTGGTGAGAGTGATAATCCTAAGAGGGTGGAGGGAGGGTGTGGTAGAAAGGGAGAACCGATGATGAGGATCTACAAATAGCCTCTTCCCTAGGGGGTGGACCACAGAAGATCGGGTGAAGGGAGATGTTGGAAGTGTAAGATAGAACATAATAATTTATAAATAATCAAGGGTTCTGAGGGAGGAGGGAGCAGGAAGGAAGGGGGCGGGGGGAATGAGCTGATACCAAGTGCTCAAGTAGAAAACAAATGTTTTGAGAATGATGATGGCAACAAACATACAAATGTGCTTGACATGATGGATGGATGGATGGATTGTGATAAGAGTTGTACCAACCCCCAATTTAAAAAAAAAGTTTAGAAAATGATGATGGCAGCACATGTACAAATATGCTAGATACATTTGATGTGTGGAATGTTATAAGAGCTGAAAGAGCCCCTAGCTCCTAATAAAAGGAATAAAAGAGAAAAAAATTCCAGAAACTGCAACAAAATGAACATAGAAAAATCTTAATCTAAAAGAATACAGAAAAAAATTTAAATTAGACAAAATTAAGAATGAGAGGGAAAACAAATAAGATGTTAAATTTAAACCTAACTATATTTGCGTCAATCAACTTTCCAGTTCACTCTGACTGAGGGCAAAGCTATTTACCTCTCTAGACAATGGTCTGAGGGAGTTGCATGGATGCTTAATTCACATGGGACTTTACAAGTGGATTTTGGATTTTCATTGTCATCCATAGTGGGAGGTTGAGACTGAGCCCCAGCAAGGAAATAGAGTTCAGTTAGGAATGAAAAGTAAAGAAAGATAGTGTATTCCATACACTATCCTTTCTGAGAGCTGGGTACCGTCTGAGTATTGAGCATGACCACACCATAAGAACTAATTATTCTTAGGTTAGGGCTTTGTGTTACTTCGGGTAGACTAGAGAAACAAATTCAGAAACACGCATATGGATATAAGGGAAAGGTTTATATACAAGAGGAATGGAACATTGAGAAAGCATCCCAACCCAGTTTCGTTTAAGTTCGTAAGTTCAATATTAGCTCATATATCCGATACCAGTCTATAAAGTCTCCTTCCAACTCATGAAGCACGTGCAATGACATCAGGACAATCACAGGCCAGTGGGTGCAGAGTCTTGTGTATCCAGCAGCAGTAGAAGCATCCCTGCGCTGCTAGGGACCTGTCCATGGCTCCTCACTTCCAGGGCTCAGGGTCTATCAGAAGTATCCATTGGCGATAGAAGCATCTCAGTGCTGGCAGGGGGCTCTGGGTTTTCCAGCTTCAGATTTCTGGCTCCATTAGGGTAAGCCTGTGTAGCTTCTCCTCTGGCTCCTCCAGTTCCTAGGACTCAGGGTCCTAGGACTCAAGACCACAGTTAAACTGCCATCTTGTCTTGTCAGTAGGGTGACTCCAAGGAACGAGTCTATAGTCTCTCATCTCCACGGGGAAAATACCGACAGATTTCCCAGAATTCTCAGAGAAAGCCATGCCCACACAGAGGTCTCATTGACTATCTCCATATTTTGTTTTGTTTTGTTTTTTGTTTTTGGGCATCACTGCCCTCTGGTGGTCGTGAGAGCTACCCAGTGCTGCTCCTGAAAGCCGCTGCTGGATTTGAACTGCCAAGCCCACAGGCCGCAGTCCTGTACTCAACCACTTAACGCCACCGGGGCTCAGCCCAACTATCTCCATATCGACAGGCTAGACTTCACCTTTACACTCCCAATCGTGAAATTGATACCAAAATACATGACCTCCACAGGATTAATGTTAAATGCAAGCTCAAAATATATTCTTTTATCTAAGGTGTATGTGTGTGTGTGTGTGTGTGTGTGTGTGTGTGTGTGTGTGCGTGCACGCGTGTGTATCCCTTTTTGATAGATATCCCTGTTTGATGGCAACATTATCAGTTTTTGAGAGAATGTCAGTAACCATGTGGGACCTTTGGTAATTCTAATGGTGTCATTAAACTAGCCAATAGTAAAGGAGTTAAAATACTGTTGAGATAAGTGTGGAGAACCAGCTTCCACAACTGATTGGGTCCCACAGGGCAGTTGTGTAATTGAGGGGTAAATTAAAGAGACATCAGACAAGATAAAGAACACAAGGACTCACTTGTGTGATTACTTCAGAGACCAGGTCCGAGCACAGAGAGAGTGTGTGTAATGTATTCTCATGAGTTTATAACGCAGGTCATGGTATGCAGATATGTAACAGGAAGGGGTTATCCAAGAGGCATACATGTAACAGGAGGGGGATGAACTAGGGATGTACATGCAATAGGAAGGGGTTGTACTAGGGGCACACATGTCAGGATGGTACATACATAACAAGATGGGCAGGCTCTAGGATCAAGATGGCAGCCTAACCTTGGTCGTATGAGTTGGCTTGACCTTAGGTGTCTTTCAGTTCTTCTCCAGGGGAACAATCTATGATCCTTATCAGAAGGGAGTGGGCCCTACTCTGGATGGGACAGACAATAGGCTCAGATTGCTTTCTTTGGGGGGGCATCACTGCCCTCTGGTGGTCGTGGGAGCTACCCAGTGCTGCCCCTGCTAGCTGCCGCTGGATTTGAACCGCCAAGCCCACAGGCCGCAGTCCCGCACTCAACCACTTATGTCACCATGGCTCAGCCCTCAGATTGCTTTTGAAGGCAGACCTTCAGGCTGCTTTCAAGCAGTTGACCTCCAAGCGTATAGTACCCAACCACGTGTTTGCAAATGGCACCTTGGATTTGGCAGTATTATGGGGGCACATCATAGGGAATAACTTATGCTTAGGCTAAGTTGACCAGACAACCCATTTTTTAATAATTTAGCAAGGTCTCGTGATGTTTTAAAATTAAAATAAATATATTACAATACTATTTTTGCATTCTATGAGCATTTTTGTTGCTCCGTATATATCAAATTTTTAATCAAGAACCCTTCCTCCCCCCTTCATCAATGGTGTCCCACTTAAAATGTGGTCACTTTACTTAGGGGAATTTGAGTGGGGCGTATCTGCAACCCAGGAATGTAAAGGTTCCCTTCCCTGAATTCCTGGCCTCCCACACTCTATAACATAAGACTGTTGAGAGTTTGTCCACATACACCCTCTGCCCCATTCTGTCTCCACAGAAAAGGGGATTGTGCATATCCCCTTTTTCAGGAATGCATTTTTAGACTCAATTACAAGAGTTGTTCAGCTACGTATGTTAAAATCTAGGTGACTGAATCCTGTTTAAGAAAACAATGGTTTCATTCAAGATCGCTCACAGTGGTGCAATTTTTCCTGTTTGATGCCTGTGGCTAGGTCTTTTTGACATCTCATGGCCACTTCTTCCCTGTGGGCTTGGGTACCTCTCCACTAGATGGCCATTTGTTTGTCTTCAGGCTTTGAGACCCCAGACTCCATGTCCTTTGGTAGATGGGCACCATGGGTTTTCTTCACCACATTTGCTTATGAACCTATTTGACTTCAGTGATCACATTGGGCCACTGAGCATTCTGAAATGCCAAATTAGTAGAACAAAACCCGGCTAACAAAAGATGTGACATCCGTGGTCTTAAAAGTTCGAGGGTGAACAAACGGTTATATGGCCCAGGAACAACAAAGTCCACCTTAAAAGATGCACACCAACCTGCATGACCGGCAGATGTGGAAAGACCCAGATATCAGGCATCAAAGAACAAAAATCATATTACTGTGTGCCCACCCTCGCGACAAGATCATGGAAGACAAGGAAGCAGATGCAGACAGAGAGGGGAAATCTGATGGCACCCAACTACCAAATGATTCACCTGGGATCGTGAAGACTTGAAGGTGAATGGATGGACATCTAGCCCAGAAGCAGCAAAGGCCACATGGAAGAAAAGCACTAGCATGCGTGATCGGGGGGTGGGGGGTGGGGTGGGGGGGTGGGGGTGGGGCTGAAGGGAGCAGATATCAAACATCAAAGAACAAGAAACACATCACGACGAATGTGGGGAGAGCAGAGTGGGGACCCAAGGCCCACCTGTGGGTAATTGGACATTCTCGCAAAGGGGAGTCTTGGGGAGGAGACAGGCTAGTGAGGCTTAGTGAGGTGGCAATGAAGCATACAACTTTCCTCTAGTTCCTGAAGGCTTTCTCCCTCCAACTGTCATGGTTCCAGTTCTATACTACTGTGGAGATGAGAATTGGAAAGGCAGGGAACTCAGGACAGATGAACCCCGTGGGACCAGTAGTAGGAATGAAACTGCTGGATGGGTGGAGAGGGGGAGCCAACTTCAGGGATCTACCTATAACCCCCTACCAGAGGGACAGACACTGGGGAAGAGGGCAAGGGGAGACATCGAGCAGTGTAAGTTATGACAAAACAATAATTTATGGAGTATTGAGAGTTGGTGGGGAAGTGGGGAGCAAGGATGGAGGGGAAGGGTTGGGAGGCTGAGGTCAGGCTCAGATGGAAAGGTGGAGGTTCAGAGAGCGATGACAGCTGCAGGCATGTGAAGAAGTGTGACACAATATATGTATTTATGTATTATGAGAAAACGATGTATGAGCCCCCAATAACATGATTAAACATGAAAAAAAAACAATGGTTAGTTTAGACACAGGGTGCGCAATTCAGTCACACCCCTTCACTAGGGCACAAACTGCCTGCAGAGCTAAGACTTGTCACAGAAAGCTGAGAAAGCATGAAAATAGCAGCAGTGGGAGAGTCTTAATTTGCCTGCTATTGGGCAACCTCAAAAGCAACAGGTTTAAACTGCAGCCCAAGGACTTCTAAATCCCCAACCTCAGGGGAGCAGTCCTTGTCTCTCACTAAGACTCTGCAGTTATAGACCAAAGGAGTCTTACCAATTCCTCTAATCTGCAACAGACAATGGGTGTGTTTAAAGTCCACTTCACGTAGTGGGTTTTCTAAATCACATCCTTGTGATACATTCTACCTAGTATGTTGCATTCCTTGAGAGGACAAAATCTAAACTCCAGATACCCTGCAGTATAGGGCCTGAGTCACCAAGGCCTGAAAGAAAACGTGGGTTCCTTCCATGTAAGCAGTGTCCAGCATTTTTATCAAGAGCAAGCTATAGGCCTTGCTCCCTCAACCCACCAACAGAATTGAAATCATAATCTTAGAGACAGATACAATCCCTTCTCCTGTTGGTGATGAAACTTTACTGAAGTTCACTGCACATAAATGTAGGAGTGCCCTCTTAACTGGGCCGGCCATGGGATAGTGCCACAAGCCAGGGGCAATTTGTTCATTTCCCACTCTGCCCCCCACCCCCCAAGTTTACAGTCACTCCCAACCGAAGTGAGACATCCCCTGGAGAAGTGGTCTTGATGATGTCCAAATAAGGGAGTGATAAATAGGTTATAACCATTAGACAGACCCCTCCATTGCCAGAGAGGCTGGATTGCATGCCTACATGACCTGAGAGCCACTGCCTGTCTTTGTCTTGGTGGTTTTCCTTATAGCACTGGTCTCATAGAACAGCTTTTTGTGACTGACTAACTTTGCTCGACATAAAGTTCTTTAGGGTTGACCATGTCGAGAAGTGCTTCTTGGTTTCATTATTTTTTAGTGATGCATAGTATTCCATTGTGCGTGTGTGTGTGCGTGCCGTATTTTCTTTATCCCTTATTCTACTGATGGGGTTTGGGGCTGTTTCTCACTTCTTGCTATTGTAAACAGCACTGCCGTGAACATGGAGTGTATGCATCTATTGGTGTGTTGTGTGTTGTACTTCTTTAGGGTATCTATCCAGCAGAAGTATTGCTGGACCATAAGGGGTTTTCATTCCCAGTTGTTGTACCGTTGTGAGGCGCTGTTGAGTCAGTTCTGACTCTCGGTGACCCTATGTCTAACAGAATGAAACACTCCTAGGTCTTCTGCCATCCTCACGATTGCTCCTTTATGGGGGCCTTTTGTTGCAGTCATGATGTCAGTCCATTTCATCAAGGGCCTTCCCCTATTTTGTTCCCCTCCTTACCAAGCATGATGTGCTTCTCCAGGGACTAGTCTCTCCTGACAATATGTTCAACGTATGTGAAATGGAGTCTCTTCATACTTGCTTCGAAGGAGCTTTCTGGCTGTATTTCTTCCGAGAAACTTCTCTTCTTTTGGAAATCCGTACACTTTCAGTCGTCTTTGTCAAGTATTCAGTGTCCAGCTTCCATTGCACTTGAGGCCACTGCTGATTCCATGGCTTAGGTCAGGGGAACCTTAGTGCTCAAAGTAATACCGTTGCTTTCCAACACTTCAGAGAGGTTTTGTGCAGCCGATTTACCTAATGCAATGTGTCAGCTACTCCTAACATGAGTCTTGAATGTGAGGCCAAGAAAGATGAAACCAATTGCTTTAGGTGGCACTTTCCATAGTGGTTGTACAGGTTGACAAATCCACCAGCAGTGTGTGAGAGTTCCAGTCTCTCCAAGACTTCTCCAGTGTTTGTTGCTGTGTTTTTTGAATTGGACTGTTGTTTGTTTAAGGTGACATCTCATCATTGTTTTTATTGACATCTCCTGGGTGACTTGTAATCATGAACATGTTTCATGTACTTGTTAGCCATTTGAGTGACTTTTCTTTTTTTTGGCATCACTGAGTGACTTTTTTTTGATAAGCAATCTGTCCCTCTCCTTTGCCCACTTTTTGATTGGATCACTTTTTTTCCTTTTTGAGGTAGTGCAGTGTTTTATAGATTTTCGAGGTCAGTTCTTTGCTCTTTGTGCTATTGCCAATTAAGAAGAAATACTTTTTTAAAAAATCCTGAATGCATGTTATTTTTATTTTTTTTAAATAATTTTATTGGGGGCTCATTCATCGTTTTTCACAATACATAAATAAGCATACTGTGTCAAGCACCCTCATATGTCCACTTCTATTATCGTTCTCCAATTGTCCGCCTTTTCCCTTCTTAAGCCCCTAGTATCGGTTTTTCCATCCCTTCCCCTCTTCCCCTGCTCTCTCCTCCCCACCAACCCTCAATACTTTATACATTGTTATTGTTCTGTCATATCTTACACTGCCCGACCTCTGCCCCAACCCACTCCCCTGATGCCCATCCTTCAAATAGGAGCTTATGTGTATATCCTTGCTGTTGGTTCCGTCTCTCTACCCTACCTTCTCTCCACCCTTCCAGCAGCTCCAGTCGAACCCTTGGCCCGAAGGGGCCCATCCATCTTGGTTTCCCCATATCTCCAGCTCCCCTCTATACTAGTGTGACTTCTCCAATCCATCTGGATTTGTAAGGTAGAGTTGGGACCATGATGGTTGGGGGGTGGGGAGGAAGGCTTCAGGAACTAGAGGGAACTTGTGTGCACCATCACTGCCCGGCTGTACCTTGACTGGCCTGTCTCCCCCCCGTGACTCCCCTGTAAAGGGGCAACCAATTACCCACCAGTGGGCCTTAGGTCCCCACCCTGCTCTCCTCCTCCTTTGTAATGATGTGATTCTTGTTCTTTGGTGCTCGATAACTGATCCCTTCAGCCCCTCTTGATCACGCATGCTTCTTCCATGTGGACTTTGCCGTTTCTGCTCTGAATGGCGACTCGATTATCTTCAAGTCTTTGAGACTCCAGGCATTCAATCATTTGGTAGCTGGGCACCATCGTTTCTCCTACTCTGTTTGCCTCTGTATCCATTTGTCTTCAGCGATATCGGGAATCAATTGGTCCATTGATTTTGATTTTTGTTCTTTGATACCTGATTGTTTCAGCACCTCATTATCGCACAGGCAAGTGAGCTTCTTTTATGGTGGGTTTTGTTGCTTCTGAGCTAGATGGCTCCTTGTTTATGCTCAGGCCTTTAAGACCCCGGATGCTATATCTTTTGATAGCTGGGCCCATCTGCTTTCTTCACCACCCTTGCTCATGCTCCTACATGTTCTCAATGGGTACCTTGGGGATGTGTGCACACAGTGATATATGTTGTTTTTTTTCCCCCCATCTGATGTCTATTGCCTAGACCTTTCACCACTTTCACCACCATCTGACTATGCTGGCTGTTGTGCTTCTTCTGTATGGCTGTGGTCTCTTCTCAGGTAAATGGTCTAATGTTTATCTTCAGGCTTTCAAGACACCAGATATATCCTTTGATGGCTGGGCACCATCAGTGAAGAAATACTTTTTCCCACCAATCTGTGGCCTCTCTTTTTACTCTCTTGATGAATTTCTTTTGGTGTACATACTACCATTGTGTCAATTTGGACTCTGAGCAGACTTACAGGACAGGGCATAACTGTTCTCATGGCTTTCTGAGACTGTAGCTCTTTATTGGCAGAGTGGCTGATGGTTTGGAACTGTTGACTTTTGGGTTGGCAGGCAATGTGTATCCACTAGAGGACCAGGTCCCCCCCCCTTTTTTTGGGGGGCATCACTGCTCTCCGGTGGTGGGAGTAGGAGGCCCAGCCCCACTGCTAGAATTGAACCTCTGTCCCAGTGGGCCACAGTCCTGCTCACAACCACTACGCCACTGGGGCCCCTTTTGATGTATATAAGGATCTTATTTTTAGTAGGTCTTAATCATCAATTTTGTTTCTTTTTTTCCTCTTTTTTTGGGGGAGGCATCACTGCCCTCTGGTGGGAGTAGGAAGCCCAACCTTGCTCCTGGAGTGCTGTTGCTGGATTTGAACCGCCAAGCCGGTGAGCCGCAGTCCCGCACTCAACCACTACGCCACTGGGGCTCAGCCAATTTTGTTTCTACTGTATGTTTTCTTCATTCTATTTAATAGGATGTCTATGTCCTGCACTAAGGCTCTTAAGTTTGGCCCTGGTTGATATTTATAGCTCTGGGGTTTACATTTAAGTCTCTGATCTATATTGAGTTTGTTTTTGTACATGGGGCAAAGTATAGCCCTGTTTCATTCTTCTATAGATAGATACCCAGTTTTGCCAGCACCTACCCTCAGACCTATGGGGGACAGCACTAGAGACACAGTGTGGGAACTGTGCCTGATCTGACTCCACCAGACTGAGGCAAAACACGAAGGGAGTGCAACATAACAGCAAGGGGAGCAGAGGATGGATGTCCTGAGGGAGTATCAAAAATAGACCTTGGGACCAGGTGTGGCACCCCATCAAACTCAAGTGGAAAACACCCCTAAAGGTCAACAAACAGTCCTTGAACTATTTACGGGCTTTTCTTTTTTGTTGGCTTTGTTATCTTTTGTTGCTTTGTTTTGTTCTTTCTTGTTTTTATTTATGCTCTTTCTTGTTTTTGTTTTGTGTTCTTTTTTATGTTTTTGTTTTATGTTCTTTCTTGTTTTTGTTTATGCCATTTCCTCAGGTCTAGCTAGATAAGATAGGCTGGATAAACAACCTGGAGGAGAAAACAAGAGACCAGCATTCTTGCACGATGTGGGAAAAGGAGAGGTGGGAAAAAGCTAGTGGTATTAACAAACCCAGGGATAAGGGAACAAGTGATCAAAAATCAGTGGTGAGGAAAGTGTAGGAGACCTGAAAGGGCACAGAAACACAAATGAAGGCTGAGCATGATAGTGGAACAAGAGGAAAGTAAAAGGCAGTAGAGGAAAGAACTAGGAGGCAAAGGGCATTTATAGAAGTCTAAAGTCATGTACATATATAAATATATGTATATGTAAGGTGAGGAAATAGATCTATATGCATATAATAATAGGTTTAGTATTACAGCAGCAGATGGATATTGGGCCTCCACTCAAGTACTCCCTCAATGCAAGAATACTTTATTCTATTAAATTGGCTTTCTATGATGGTCACCTTCTTGATACCATCACTGAAGACAAATGAGTGCATAAGCAAATGTGGTGAAGAAAGCTGATGGTACCCAGCTATCCAAAAATATAGTGTAATGGGATCTTAAAGACTTGACGGTAAACAAGCAGCCATCTAGCTCAGAAGCAACAAAGTCCACATGGAAGAAGCACAATACCCTGACCACCAAATGTCAAAGGGATCAGGTATCAGGCGTCAAGGAACAAAAAAATCATATCAATGTGAATGAGGGGGAGTGTGGAATGGGGACCCAAAGTCTATCTGTATGCAACAGGACATCCCCTTATAGAAGGGTTGAGGGGAGGAAACAAGCCAGTCAGGGTACAGTGTCGCAATGGTAAAACATACAACTTTCCTCTAGTTTTTAAATGTTTCCTCCCCCCATTATCATGATCCCAATTCTACTTTACAAATCTGGCCAGACCAAAGGATATACACTGAAACAGATAGGAACTGGAAACACAAGGGATCCAAGACAGATGATCCCTTTAGGACCAGTAGTGAAGATACTGGGAGGGTGGAGGGAAGGTGGGATAGAAAGGGGAAATCGATTACAAGGATCTACATATAACTTTTTCTCTAGGGGACAGACAACAGAAAAGTGGGTGAAGGGAGACGTTGGACAGTGTATGATAGGACAAAATAATAATAATTTATAAATTATCAAGGGTTCATGAAGGAAAGGAGAGCAGGGAGGGAGGGGAAAAATGAGCTGATATCAAGGGCTTAAGTAGAGAGCAAATGTTTTGAGAATGATGATAGCAACAAATGTACAAATGTGCTTGATGAAATGTATGTATGTATGGATTGTGATAAGAGTTGTAAGAGTCCCCAGTAAAATGATTAAAAAAGACCAAGTTGGGATTTGATAAGAATTGCATTGTATTCATGGAGTACCTTGGGTAATACTGACATTTTCATGCCATTATAAGCCGTCCCAACCCCAAACATGGAATTGTCTTCCACTTATGTAGATCTCATTTGCTTTCTTATAATGTTTTCCTTGTATAGATCTGTTGTCTCTTTGATCAGGTTTATTTCCAAATATTTAGTATTTTGTGTGACTATTGTAAATGGTATTTTCTCCCCTAGAACTTTCTTTGTAAGTAATAGGCATCTGATTGATTTTTATAGTTAATTTTATATCCTGCCATTTTGTTGAATTTTTCACTCCTTTCCAATAGTTTTTTTTTTTTTTTTGGTTGAATCTTTGTGGTTTTCTACGTGTAGACTCTATTGGGTCCAGAGAGGGTCAGCGAATCTACCTTAAGCGCGGGAAGAGGAATACAGCTACTGGAGATGCAAAAGCAGTTTATTAACTAACTCGAATTAGGGCTTGTTACACTTTGCCGGACAGGAACAACTCAGTGACTTGTGAATTAAAGAGCAAGTTTATTAAAGGGAAAGAAAGAGAAAAACAAAGTAGGAAAAAGAAGAAAGACCCGCATAGGTTGAGAGAGAGACCAAGTCCCATGCAGCGGCCATCTCCAGAGAGAGGCAGAAGGAGGCGGCCCGGACAGTTTACAGGGTTGGGTTTTTATTGGGCTGAATAAACAAAACTTATCTCAGTAGCTATGCAAGCAAGCAGCAGTTATAGAAGCAAAATTCTGCAGTTAGCCTTAACACCAAGGCTATCCTGGGAACACAGCGTATGGGCCCTTTTGACACTTTACAGATTAGGGGTGAGACACTCAGGGAAGGACAATGACTGGAGCTCAGAAACATCCCAATCCTATTACAGATAGGGGTTGAGGCACTCAAGGACAGACAGGCAGTCTAAAATGGTTCTTGTGTGGCTAATAGTGTAGCCATCTCCAACAACTCCTATCATCTGCAAATAGTGAGAGTTTCACTTCTTTGCCAGTTTGGATTTCTTTCTTTTTGTTGTCTGTGTTCCTGGCTAAGATTTACACCACAGTGTTGAATAACAGTGGTGATAAGGAGAAGTCTTGTCTGGTTCCTGTTGGGATGGAGAATGCTTTCAATTTTTTTTCCCATTGAGTGAGATGTTGGCCTTTATTGTGTTGAGAAAGTTCTCTTCTATTAAAATTGTTGTGAGATTTTTTTAAACTCAGAAATGGGTGTTAGACATTGTCAAATAGCTTTTCTGTATTGATCGATGTGATCTTGTAGTTTTTTTCTTTTGCTAATACAATGGATTGTTTTGTTGAGTATTTTGGCATTTGTGTTCAAACGAATATTAGCCTGAAATTTCTATCTGGATACTGTCTTTGCCTGGTTTGGTTTGTTCGCTTTATAAAATGAGTTCAAGCATCTGCCACCCTTTTCTATATTTTGGAAGAGTTTCTGTAAGATTGGTGTCATCTGTTTTCTGACGGCTTGGTCGAATTCCCTGGCAAAGCCATCTGGCCCTGAACTTTTTAAGTCATTTGGTCTAGTTCTTCTGTTATGGGTCAGTTGAGGTTTTCTGCCTCAATCTGTGTTAATTCTAATTGACAGTGAGTTTGTAGAAATGTAGATTTTCAAATTTCTTAGAATTTTGAATCTTAGAATTTCTTTGAATTTCTTAGAATCTTTCATAGTCATGTGTTATTATGTTTACTGACTTGGTTCTTTTGCAATGTAGCTCTTTTTGTATATTATTATCTTTTTTGGGGGGACATCACTGCCCTCTGGTGGTGACCTTTGTGGCCCTCTGGTGGTGGCCTTTGCTCCTGTGGAGGTGATGCTGGAATTGAACCTCCATCCCAGTGGGCTGCAGTCCCGCGCACAACCACTACGCCACCAGGGCTCAGCCCTCGTGTCTTATTCTTGATATTACCATATTTTCTTTCTTTTCCTTTGTTAAGTTTGCCAATATTGTTAATGCTTTCATTGAACTAACGTCTTGTCTTTCTATTGTCTTTTTGGTTCCTGATGCATTTATTTTTGCTCTGGTCTTTTTGTTTTCTTTTCTTCTGGTGGTTGAACATTTATTTAGTTTCTCATGTTCTAAATACTGAAATTGCATGATTGAGGTATTGATTTTGGTCCTCTCTTCTTTTTTTTGTGTGTGTATTTATTGCTATAAATTACCTTGGAAGAACTACTTTTGCTTTTGGGTCTTTTCTGTTTGGGGTTCTCTCCCCTTCTTGGATAGTTGTTTCCTCCTCTTTTATGTTGTTAGGCAAGAGGTTTCTCTTCAAATTCACTAATTTTGCTTTTCATTTCTTCAGTCCCATTACTGTTTTTTAAAGTTCTTTTAAAAAAACTGCTCTATTGACATGTAATCCACATAGTTTACAATTCAGTAGTTCATTTGTATCAAGAATTGTATAGTCACTACATAATCAATTTTAGAACATTGTCTCCTTTTTTTTGGTTGTTTTTTTTTTGGGCATCACTGCCCTCTGGTGGTGGGAGTAGGAGGCCTAGTCTTTGCTCCTGTGGAGCCTGCTGCTGGAATTGAACCTCCATCCCAGTGGGCCGCAGTCCCACTATACCACTGGGGCTCAGCCTGCCTCCTTTCTTGTACTTATTGTTAACTCTCCATTTCTTCCCAACCTCCCCTGCTGTACCCCAGGAAAACAATTAATTCAGCTACTTCATTATAGATTTACTGTGATGGACAGGTTTGTTTTACCTATCCTGGATTTCATATATCGAAAAGCCACCACCACCACTAATGAAAAACTAACAATAGTAGTAAAGTAAAACAATGAAAAATCCCAATTAAAAAGAAATGAACTGTATTTTCTTAGTGCTATATGCCAAACACATATCTCTGATCAGGGATTACGTGTCCCAAAGGTTTTGATGTGCTGTGTTTTAGTTCTTTCTCTGTCTGTTCTTCTTGTAAGGTTTCTAGTTTTTCTATTCTTGGTGTTCTCATAAAATCTTTCTGCACCCTTTGAAAGACATAAGAAGTCCCCTTTTGAGTTCAAGAGACTTTTCAGAAAATCCCTTTAGATCTGGATGGTGTTCATTTTTTTACACCCGGTTTTCTTTCTTTTTTCATGTGGTCTGAGATAAACTGTTGTCTCTGAAGCTTTGTGGGCAACCATTAGAGATGGGAGAGTGCGGAGTTATGTTGGGGTAATTATCTCCTTCAAATGATGGTGCAAAGGAGTTTGAAAGGAAAAAAAGAAGGAAAATATGGACACTTGCAAGAAAAAAAAGAAAAAGAGACTAGTTCTCATGTCATTTCCTGAAACCCAGGTCACCTGATCTTTCTTTTCTGCCCATGGTCTCCTGGTTGGAGCAGATGGACCTCCTCCCTTTGTGTGCATACATTTGGTCATCTTGCCTTGGAAGTCTGATGCAGTATTTTTTTTTTAAATTCATTTTATTGGGGACTCATACAGCACTTGATGCAGTATTTTTTCAACAAATTTCCCAACACTGTGTTTGGTACATAGTACCAATTTGAGACGTACTGGAAGAAGCCATGATGCCCGTCTATTAAAACCATGTAGAGATTATTGTGTTGGGTGAGGGACTGCACGGTACCATCTCTGTAATTCCTTCTAATGCAAAAGAATGTAAGACTGTTTCTGTGATCTGTAGAGCACTTAGAAGTTTTATTCTAACGTGTTCTCTTCAACAGAGTAGGAAAGTGTTTCAGCACTTGACACGCTGGAGAATTTGGTTGACTGTGTGAAGGATAGAGCTACTTTGTTTTCACAGGTGAAAGGGTTAGTTCTGTTATTACAGTAGGTGTAATAACAGAATTGTTTACCCAATACTTCAATAATAAACATCCCTCTTTGATAATTTATCCAAATATTATCGCCTATTAAATGATAGTCAGACCAAAGAAATTTGTTTGGTTTGTGAATTACTGGTAGTACTTGATGCATATTCATAATAATGCAATTACTAAGCTCATTAAAATTAACGACCATAGGTAATCTGTGATCCATACATTTCACTCATTCCATCTCTCCAGAAATATTTGGGTAAAGAAAATGAACTGACTTCAATAGCAAGACAAACAGCCATGACTTCTGAGTTTGGTTGAATTGAATTTGCCTGTATTACTTACAGTAAATGACACCGACATTTCATTGTGTCATTAATTATGGTATTCAATATCTTCTTCTTCAAAGTAATACTTTTTGCATGAATTTATTTGATATTGAGCACTCATTCCACACAACACAGTCTACTACATATTGAGCATGTAATTGAGAACTGTACAACTATGTTTACCTTTAAAGGAGCTTAGAGTCTAGTGGTAGAAAAACATAAATGAACAAACAATAAGCACAGGTAAGTAGGAGACTTCGAAACGTTCGTGGAAAGACTCTATTGTCTTTTTTTTTTGGGGGGGGGGGCATCACTGCTCTCCGGTGGTGGGAGTAGGAGGCCCAGCCCCACTGCTGGAATTGAACCTCCATCCCAGTGAGCCTCAGTCCCGCGCACAACCACTACGCCACCGGGGCTCAGCCCTCTATTGTCTTTTTATTTCAGTTCTTCACATACTTGAAGTCCCCTCGAGTGTAATTAAGTTGTGTGCTAAATGTTGGACAGGAAAAGAGTAACATGCTACAAGAGAGATGATCAAAGGGACATTTGATCAAAGGGATCCAAGGGAAATTTTTTTGGAAAAAGCTTTTAATGACTGAGTACTGTGTTCTCCAAACCCAGACCAAAGGGAAAGAGAATCCGTAAATGACCCATACCTTTTAACCAGCAAATTAATATTAGCTTGTAACAACATGCAGTTCAAATGGTTAGTCATGTGGCTGATGACAAGGTGACTTAACCTTTGGCCTTAATTTCCCTCATCTATAAAATAGAGATGGGTGAAATAACCTCTCAACTCACAGCTTTTTTAATTGTATAGTTCTTACAGTAAAAATATTACAAGTAAGGTGAAAAATACAACATTTTCATTGTTGCCCCCATTATATACCTTTAATTTTTTAAAAATGTAAAACAAAAAAATAACACATGAAAATTCCTTTCCTCCACAATCCAACATTGCTGGGAACAAGGTGTTTTGTCCTGGCCCTTTCCAGTAGAATACCTCTGTTTATTTGTTCTGAGTGATAATTATGTTCTCAGACATGAAAACCATACTGTCCTACAAGAATGCAAGGTAAATGACAAAATGTTGATTGTGGTTAACAACATTTTCCACTTAATTTTTTCCTTTAACATTTCTTTTTCTAAAATTTGTGCAGAAATTTTATCTATCTTTAGCAGAAAAAATAATCATGTAGCTAACAATGTTAGCTGTAACGGATAATACAATCCTTTAATCTTTGCCTTATTCTTAAGCTCTGAGAGCTATCCATTAATCAAAAAAGTTATAGGAAGATCAGTCCGGCTACTGATTATGTATTTCTGCAACCAACTTGGCTGTGTGAATTTATGTTGGCGTAGCTTCAAAATTCGACAGGCAGAAAACATTTCAACTATTTATAAAATGAAGTTCTTCCCTCTTTATCAGCAAGATCTTCCTTTCAGTAACTAGTTTGGGATGGTTTCATTGAAAAGAAATTGTTTCACCAACATCTTTCAGTAATTAAGTAGTTGGCAGAATTGAGGATTTAGTACACTTGGAAAAGGCAAATTGAATATTCTGTGTTTGGCTTTGTCGAGTGTTTTCTTCTCTTTAACTTAGCTTTATTTTACGTTTTTACTTTCTGTGAGTTATAGATATGTTGGTATATGTATGTATTCACATTCGATGACTCATTGAATTGTACCCTAATAAAATTATTTCAGAGCTATGCTAGTTCAGATAATTTCATAATGCTATCTTATCTAGGGAACATTCTGTATTATTAATAATTATGTCCCATGAATGATGTAGATTGTGCTCTGTGGGATTGCCACCAAGATTGTTGAGTTCACTACGGAGCAAACATATAATAGTTATCACTGTCTTTAAAATCTTTGTAGATCCGTAGGGCTTGATATTACTGGATTTATTTTAAAAACCTTTAGAGAATTTTGTCAGGAGATGTTTTGTCAAAAAATACCTTACAAAAGTTTGAAAGTCATTTGTCTAGTAAAATAAATATTTGATATGGAATATCTATACCTCCAAATAGCCAATCAATATTGATATTTTTAATACAAAGGCAAGATTGTATTCTGTGCTGCCCATTTAACTGTTGGCTCAATGACATTTCTTCATTTGAAAAATAAAGATTATAATAGAACCTGTAATAGAATCCCTTCTTTATGAGGATCAAGTGCTTTAAAAGATGACACAGACTCTGAAATGATTAGCTGTCATGACAATGATTATATTTGTACACAAAATGATGTGAAGCAATTATAAAGCTGGAAAAAAATTCCCACCTATCTTCTCTCTTCAGATCACAGAATCAGGTTCTGGTTACTGCCTGTTACTTCCTGTTAAAAAGACCAAACTCCTCAGACACTGAGTCAATGGTACTCACAGTGGTCTGTAAAGGGCAAGGGGGAACTGCCCCCTGGGCTTCCCAGGCTATAACTGGGAATAGAAAGCCTTGTCTTTCTCCCATGGAGCAGCTGGTGGTTTCAAACTGCTGACCTCGTGGTAGCAGCCAGATGGGAGAGGATTGAAGAAAACACAGGTGTGTAAGAACGAAAAACGTTCTGCTCATGGATTCTTATTCACGCCCCCCCACCCCAACAAACCACCATTGAATTGATGTGGGGTCATAGCTACCTTATTGAAAGAAATAGAAAAGTTTCAGCAAGAAGAAATGTGAACCTAGGAGGAAGAAGAGGGAATCGAGCAGTCATCGTATGCCAATAAATCTGGAAAATATCTTGATAAATCCCAGTAAGTGTTGGTTAATGATGATGCTGTCTACTCCTGTAAAGAGTAGTTATGGTCTTGGCAATGCACAGGGGCGCTTCTAACGTGTCCTTTCTAGAGGATAGCTTTGAGTTGATGTTGCCTGATGGCAGTGAGTTCATACAGAAAATAATAATACAACTGAGGAGTCATTGTGACATTAAACTGGGAACTACTAAACATCTAGATAATAATTACTTAGGTGTTAGGTGATATCAGAGAGAGAGAGGAGCGATCTAATGTCCTTTATCTTGTGTAGAAGGAAGATGGAGATTAAGTTTTCATGTAAAATATACATTTTACTGTTAACTAGATGCATTAACATGTGGGACTGACTTTTTCAAGAATAGATAGAGACTATATAACTTTCAAAATATGAAAAAGTGAAAACTGTATGAAGTCGCCCAGAAACAAAATGGAAAAAGAAAAGGGACAAATGGAAAACAAAGGGGCAGACATTTTAGAATAATTTCATAACCACAGGGGGGGTTGAACATGTTGATTCCGATGGACATGCATCAGAATTCCGCAGCATGGGTGTAGATGATTGGGAGAGACCCGTAGAGTAAAATATAGCAGCTCTGGGGGTGTCGTGGGTTACCTGTTTGGCTGTTAACCACAAAGTCGGCAGTTCCAAACCACAGGAGAGAGAGAGGAGGCTTTCTACTGCCTTAAAGATGGAGTCTCAGAAACCCAGGGGAAGTTTTACTCTCTCTGGGAGGGTCGCTATGACTCAGAATGGACTCAATATAGAGTAAAATTAATTAGACATGTTGAAAATCATAGGATTGAAAAATAACATGACAGTCACACGAAACAGGATGTCCAGCATCATTTAAAGCAGTCTATCACCTGTGCAGTGAAGTAGGAGAGAAGCTCACCTTGGTTTAGGAAGCAAGCTCACAGAAACGTAATAATAGAGGAACGTGGGCCGGGATGACAGAGCGAGCACCAGAATTCAAAGGAGACAGGCTGCCCCACAGGTACTATGGTAGATTTTAACTCGCCTTTCTCAAAACATACAAATGAAGCAGGCAAAACTCATGAAGGGTATTGAACATGTCATAAATGTGAATAACAAACTTGAGCTAATATGTATATATAAATATTTTTAGAAATTGCACATGCTCCAGCAATCCCTCTATTGGTATATTTGTATGTCCTAGACGAATCAGAGTCATGACACGTGATCTGTTCTTCCACTTTCATTATAGCACTGTTTGCCAGAGCGAAGAGGTGGAAGTAACCTAAGTACCTATCAGCAGACGAATGGCTCAATGAACATTAGTACATACACATGGTGGAGTCTTGCAAAATGTTAGAAACAATGGGTCTGTGAGACACCTCATCATGTGGATGAACCTGGAAGACATTACGCTGCATGAAATTCAACACAGAAGGACAAATACTGTATGAGACTACTTTTTTGAAGTCCAGAAAAGGCTTTTGTACTAAAATAAACGTTCTTGGAGGGCTACCAGGCATGGGAGGGGAAGGAAAGTACTGGCTTGAGATGAACTTGGGTGAAGGGAAAGACAATCTGCAATAGGAGGGAGGTTGGCAAAAAATAACCAAAAAGACACAAGCAAACCTGGATGCCGGAGAAGATGCTAGGAGTGCAAGTATTAAAGGCAGCAGAGGTAAATACTATTACAGTCCTGCAGCAACGGATCTCTGAATAGACTCATAGACAGACATGCTGGTGTAGGGCGGAGAGTGGGAGGGTATCCATAAGCATATTGTAGGTTTGACAGAGGATATTTGTATATGTGTATTTACTTTTGCTACAAATACATCCAGGAGTATGGTGGGGGTATACAAAAGGCACAGTTAAGAAAATTTAGACATAAACACCATGAGTTACTGGGCCAGGGAACCCAGGCCCATAGTCTCAGGAAACACTCAGGTCAATTGGCATAACAGAGCGCAAAGACAATATTCTACAAGAAATCTTATTTTTAAAAATGAGAGAGCACACATTCTTTAACACAGAGAACAGTGATATGAACTCACTATATTAAGTCCTACAGCTCTCTTAAAAGAGAGAAAAGAATGAATATCATCCAGGAAGACTTCTTTGAAAATGAATTTGGGAAGCTTGTATGTTTGTTTTCACTTAGTTAAAAATATTTTGTTTTTCGGTTCAGATTTTATGACTCAAGTGCTTCGTAGAAGTGGGTGATTTAATCTCCAATTGTTTTAGAGTATTTTGGCTGTCATCAGCTATAGCTTAATTCCATGGGGCTTCGAGAGTATACCCTATGTGGTTTTCAGTCTTTTAAAATTGTTCAAATTGTTTAATGACTCAGAATGTGGTTAATCTTGGGTGACTGTTCCTTGTATGCTGGAGAAGAATGCATTTTTTGGTTTGTTTTTGGATAAGCGTTCTATAAATGGCAATTAGATATAGTCTGATAATTCCAAAATTATTCCTATATCAAAGTCTGGTTCTGATGCTTCCCCTCTCTCTCCTGTTATTTTGATCTGTTAATGTGTCTTTGAATATTTTGTTTTAAATTCAGACCTGATGTATTAAGTAATAAACTAACACTTCTTTAGTGTGAAGTTTTATGTTTACCTGGCTAGGTTATGCATTTGCTGCTTATAACGTTGGCTGTGATACTTTAGATATGGGGGCTTCATTCTTTTCTGTTTTTGTTTTTATCTGCTTTGTCATCTGTGCGTTTCCCTAGGAGGTCCGTCTCACACAGAGTCTGTGTCTCTCAGTGGCCTATCATCTGAACTGATTACAGAAGTAACAGGTACACTGCTGCACTTGATCAAGCGTCACCGCACATTATACACCCTAGTCATCATCGATTTCAGGTTTCTTGTTGTTCCCTTATCCCTGAGTTTGTTGTCTTCCCACTCCCTACCCCCTCCCCTCCCCCTCTTCTGATATAGGTTTTCAAAAAGTCATTTTATTGAGGGATCATACAACTCTCATCACAATCCATCCATCCATACGTTGTAGGTCAAGCACATTTGTACTTTGTTGCCCTCATCATTCTCAAGACATTTGCTTCCTACTCTAGTCCTTAGAATCAGCTCCTCCATGTGCCCTCTTCCCTCATGAACTCTTAATAATTTATAAATTATTACTTCGTCAGATCTTACACTGTCCGATGTCTCTCTTCACTCACTTCTCTGTTCTCTGTTTCTATCGGGTTTTTAAGGATGCTACTATTTTCTGAGGGGCTTCTGGTGGGTTAGAACAGCCAATCTTTTGATTGGTACTTAAAGACTTTACCATCACCCAGGACCATAGACACAGAGCAAAAGTCCCTCATGGACCCATTCCTTTAGGGACAGAGTTGGTCCAGTTGAGTAGGGGTCTGGCCTGGCTCATCCATTGTGATTCTACAGCTCTCACAGGATCTCAAAGCAGTGGAAGGATTGTCGATTAGCTCACATGGAATGTGCATCTCCAATCTATCAGGATCTGTCTGAGAATGCTCATCTCTGCTTTCTCAAGGTCCCAGCAGAGGGATGCTGCGAGTGACTTGTCCCTTGCCCTAGGAGATCTCTGACCACTTCTCCCCTCTCCTAGTCCCTTACCAGACATCCATCTCTTGTTCCCCGAGAATGACATATCACACCTTTCATTGGGAATCAAGTTCAGTTGGAGGCTAACTCGCTTAAGTATCAGAAGCTGTGCTGGTGCAAACTTCTTTTTCCAGAGCAGGTTGGAAATGTGACATTCACCTGTGACTGCCTGGGTCACAATAAGGCTTCTGATGTGGCCAGTCTGTCTTTCCTATAAGACTCCCTGTCCAAGACTGGGTGAGGCAGGCCCTTGCTGAAAAGATCTCTCTCTTAGAGTGATGGTCATTGCCGTCACCCTGATGGATTTCGAAAGGTGCAAGAAGGTGTTCCCACCTCTGCCCTATGGGCATGAGCAGGCCGATGAAAGGTTTCCACCTGCTGGGTCTGCTCTCAGGACCCCTCCAGGTTGGTGGGAGCAAGCCTTGGGCACTAGTGCCACCCAGAACTGACTTTGTAATGTGGCACTCCTCTTTCCTTTGGTGGAAGAGAACTGCCAGACGTGCCTCTTATCTATAGGTGACTGACCTCCCTGCAGAGCTCGCTGGTCCACATGGGAGACACTTGGAGCTTTTGGGAGGGATTAAGGGAGCACCTCAAGTTAATGGATGCTACACTGAAATGGTTAAAAATGGAAATGTAATTTTATCTACTAAATTAGAAATAAAAAACTCCATAAAGTAGATCTTGCCATACAAGAAACATAAAGTAAAAAATCCAGAGAGGGACTCCGTTGTAGCAAGGGCACAAAGCTCCCAAGGCTTTCAGCGCAGGGCCTGGGGATAGAATTAGCTTCCCGTGAAGAGCTGGTTCTAGAAGAATCTCTGCTGTTGAAGCAAAAGGGGGCATTTTCTCAGAGGCGGTTAGAGATGGTTGTGGATCCGGTGTGTGGATAAGGTCAATTGGTGCCTCTGGGGCTTCGTTTGAGAATGACCCTGGCCCGGGACCAGACACAGTGACTGCAAGAGGGGACAGATTCATCAATCAGCATGACTGAGTCTCTCTAAGACCAATCACATTCGCTGCTAGTCCACATTTCAGACAGCTCTTTCTGCAAGGAAGTCCGCCCGACTGCAGTCCAGCAGACCATGTGTCTGAGAAGGAGTGGGGGGGGAGGAAGGGTTGCAGCTGAAAACGGGGCTGATCTTAGGAAACAGCTACTTCCCCTCTTTGATTCTAGTTCCAAGGAAAACCATTGGACTTCAAAAGACAGACAAAACAAAATCATAAAAACCTGTGACCACTGAGTTGATTCTTATTCATAGTGATCCTTTGGGCAGAGTAGAACTTCTTTTTAGAGTAAATCTTTATGGAACTTAACAGCCCCCCCCCCTTTATTTTTAATCCCTATGAGGGGCTAGTGGGTCCAAACTACTGATCTTGCAAAATAGCAGCCAATGTGTAAGCAGCAGGTTTCTAGTTCGTGGGCCGAAAGCCCTCTAGTCACTTTCATTCTATGTAGCCTCAGACTTGAGTCTGATTCTCATCTCAGACACTAGGTGGAGGCAGTCTGCATAATGCGCTATTGCAGACGGCTGAACTATTAGCCACACAAGAACCATTTTAGAACTAGAATGTTTCTGAGTTCCAGTAACTGCCTGTCCTTGCGTGTCTCAAACCCATATCTGTCATAGGACTGGGGTGTTTCGGAGCTCTAGTTGTTGCCCGCCCTTGAATGTCTGAACCCTAATCTGAGAAGTGTCAAAAGGCCCCATATGCTGTGTTCCTGGGATAGCCTTGGTGTTAAGGCTCATTGCAGAATTCTGCTTCTGTCACTGCTGCTTGCTTGCGTAGGTGCTGAGATAAGTTTGTTTATTCAGCTCAATAAACACCCGAGCCTGTAAACTGTCAGGGCCTCTGGTCTCTCTCTGGGGATAGCCTCTGCTTAGGACTTGGTCTCTCTCTCAACCTGTGCAGGTCTTTCTTCTTTTTCCTACTTTGTTTTTCTCTATCTTTCCCTTTAATAAACTTGCTCTTTAATTCACAAGTCACTGAGTTATTCTTGTCCGGCACAGTGTAACATTCCCAATGATCCTAACTCCTGGTTTCCATAACCTTGTGTAAAACCCTCCCCTAGAACGTGATCTACACTTTTCTTTTTTTAAAATATATTTTTATTGTGAAATAGATAAAGTGTACACAGCAGATCATAGTTTTCCATCCAACAATTCATATGTTTTCTTATTCAACTCAACCAATTTCAATCCTCTCAGTGCATCGTCACTTATCTCACTTCCTTGTTGTATTTCTTGTTTCTTTTTCTTTTTTTGGCATCACTGCCCTCTGGGGGTGGGAGGACGAGGCCCGCCTGTGCTTCTGTGGAGCCACTGCTGGAATTGAACCTCCATCCCAGTGGGCCGCAGTCCCGCGCACGACCACTACGCCACCGGGGCTCGGCCCTCTTGTTTCTTTTTTAAAAATAATTTTATTGGAGGCTTGTACAGCCCTATCACAATCTATGCACACATCCACATGTCAAGCACATTTGTACATTTGCTGCCCTCATCATTCTCAAAACCTTCCTTTCTACTTGACCCCTTGGTATCAGCTCCTCATTTTTTCCCTCCATCCCTCCCTCCTAGCCTCCTCCTCTCCCTCCCTTCCTCACAAATTATTATTATTTTCATGTCTTACACTGTCTCCCTTCACTCACTTTTCTGTTGTCCACTCCCCAGGAAGAGTGTTATATGTAGCTCATTATAATCAGTTGCCCTTTCTCCCCGACCTTCTCCTTGACCTTCTGGTATCTCTACTCTCACCATTGGTCCTGTGGGGTTTATCAGTCCTGGATTTCCTGTGTTTCCAGCTCGGATCTGTACCAGCAAACATCCTCTGGTCTAGCCGGATTTGTAAGGTAGAATTGGGATCCTGATAGTAGGAGGAAGAAGTGTTAAAGAACTGGAGGAAAGTAGTATGTTTCATCATTGCAACACTGCACCCTGACTGGCTCGTCTCCTCCCCAGGACCCTTCTGTAAGGGGATGATCTGGACTTTCTTACAAATAACTTGCTTGTAAAGAATAGAGTAGGGCAACACAGCATCGGCTCTCTCTAGTATTTTCTTCCCCCCCCCCCTCAGATTTCTCCTTCAGAAGAAGCTTCTATGATGTCTGATTTGCTTAAGGAGGGCCCTAGTGAACAAGGAAAGAGGAACGGAGGCCCTCAGTCTTACAACTCACAGGAAACAGAATCCTGTCCATAACACGCGACTGCCCTCCCCCAGTTAGTCTTCGGTGTCGATCCTGGACATTCCTCACAAAAAACCCTGAGGCCGAGGCACCATGCACAGATTCCCAGTCCCCAAGAACTGTGAGACAGTCCGTTTTCGTGGTTGTAAGTCATGACTACTCTGAGGTGACTCTCATTGGGGCCCGGCCCTCCTCCCTCCTCCCTCTCCTCCCCCCTTCCTCCCTCCAAATGCTCTCTTCAGCAAACTGGCCACTTCTCAAATTCTTCTCTGGGAAGCTCACTTTGCTTCCAAGTCCCGCTGTGCCACCTTCCTGGTACACGGCCCAGAGACCTGCACAGGAATGGTCCCTCTGTCATTCTGACAACACACAAATATTACCTCAGCAGACCTTCTGCTATTCAGTCTCCTCCCTGATGCCGCCGCAACCTCCCTTGGGAAACCTGCTTTATTTTACTGCCTGTCATCTTGGCGCCTCTCCCTCCACCTATGCTAAGGGGCTTTGGGCGAATTGCTGGCAGATTGCACAATACAAACACCAGCAAGACTGTTGACAGGCCGTGGGGGCAGGGCTGCTGCTGAGTCCCTTTGAAAGGTGAAACTACTGCTTCCTAGGTTGTAGAGAAGGGGTAGGTTTTAAAGGCAGGTGGTGGTGACCCGACTCTCAGAAAAGTTTTCCCACCCTTCGAAATTGAGGCAGCCCTCCTATCTACCCAACCCCAACCCCAACCCAGGCTCCTACAGCGCTACTGATGGAACCTTCCTTTTCTGGGCAGACAACCAAAAGTGTTGGCAACCAAGTAGCTCCATTGACTCATTGTGGTCTGTCATAGCTAGGTTTTGTGTCAGTTTGGCTTGGTCAGCATTCTCCCTGATTTGGCAGTTGAGGCCTCTGCCATAACGTGATCTGCCATAATGGAGTTGACTCCACGATGGGTTCTTCTTTGAGCCATTTAAATGAACCGTGTGTGGCGGTCATGTGCTTATGTCAATTTCATGATTGAGATGCAGGGGTGGAGTCTAGCCTGTCAATCTGGAGATAACCATTGAGTAGCCAATGAGGTCTCCGTGTGGGCATGGCTTTCTCCTGAGACTTCTGGGAAATCTCGCAGCATTTCCTTGGTGGAGATGAGAAGTGTGTTAGTCCAGGTAGACTAGAGAAACAAATTTCATAGACACACATATGGATATAAGGAAAAGGTTTATATATAAGAGGAACAGGATATTGAGAAAACATCCCAGCCCAGTCCAGTTCAAAGTCATAAGTCCGATATTAACTCATATGCCAGAAATCAGTCTATAAAGTCTCCTTCCAACTCACAAAGTCACAGGTTAGTGGGTGCAGAGTCCTGGCGCTGGCCGGGGTCTCCACATGGCTCCTCGCTTCCAGGGCTCAGGGTCCATCAACTATATCCTGTGGTGGCAGAAGCAACCCATCCCTGGCAGAGGTCTCCATGTGGCCGCCCCAGCTTCAGAGGTCTGGCTCCATCAGGGCAAAGCCATGTGATCTCTCCGTGGGCTCCTCCATCTCCTTAGACGCTGCCATCTTGTCTTGTCTGTGATTCATTGTCTCTGAGACTAACTCCCAACAACTGGGGAGATAGCTTCTCATCTCCACGAGGGAAATATTGAGAGATTTCCTAGACATATCAGGAGAAAGCCAGGCCCACACAGAGGTCTCACTGGCTACTCAATGGCTATCTCCAGATTAACAGGTTAGACTCCACCCCTACATCTCAATCATGAAATTAACATAAACACATGACTGCCACAAGAAGCTATCTCCCCACTTGTTGGGAGTTAGCCTCAGAGATGTTGAATTACATACAAGACAAGATGGCAGCATCCAAGAAGCTGAAGGAGCCAGAGGAGAAGCCACATGGCCTTACCCTGATGGAACCAGACCTCTGAAACTGGAGAAGCTACATGGAGATCCCTGCCAGTGCTGAGTTGCTTCTACCACCACTGGATGCTGTTGATGGACCCTGAGCCCTGGAAGCAAGGAGCCACGGGGAGACCCTTGCTGGCGCCGGACTCTGCACCCACTGGCCCATGACTTCGTGAATCAGAAGGAGACTTTATAGACTGATATCGAGCATGTGGGGTAATATCGGACTTAGGACTTTGAACTGGACTGGGCTGAGATGCTTTCTCAATGTCCCATTCCTCTTGTACAGAAACCTTTTCCTTATATCTATTTGTGTGTCTTATCAATTTGTTACTCTAGTCTACCTGGATTAACACACCATGCAAGACCAAAACATCCTAGTTGGGGTTATTTTTATTTTAGAAACTAAGGGGTGTGTCCCTGAACTTCCATCAAGGGCATGGCTACTCAAACTTTCGCTAAAGATATAATGCCTAGGATTGATAGAACAGCTTAACTACATCAGAAACCTTGTCAGCTTTGATCAAAAAGACATGGATACAATGAAATGAAGGGAAGCTGTCTGACTCTTGGAATTCTAGGTAGTATGTTAGCTTATAAAAGGATACCACAGGCTGAGCCCTGCTGGTGAAGTGGTTGTGTTGTGGGACTGCAGCCCACAGGGTTAATGGTTCAAATCTGGCAGCAGCTCTCCAGGAGCAAGGCTGGCCCTCCTACTCCCACCAGGGCAGTGATGCCACACACACACACACACACACACACACACACAAAGAATACCACAACAGAAAAAGTTTTATCAAGAAAAATGTCTCACACCATTGTAGAAGAGGGTAAGTCAGTCCAGTCCAGTTTAAAACGAGTGCTCAGAATTTAAGCTCTAATGTTATTGCTTACTCTGATCATGGATTTTATTGTTCACAATCCTTGGTCACATTGGCTGGCGTGATTCTCAGTGTGGACTTAGCCGACACCTCACTTAGACGGTTGCTTGTTTAGAGACTAGCATTGAAGAGCTCAGACACTATTCTTTCTGGTAACTGGCACCACCATCTAATCTTTTCACCACACATGTTATGGTACCCATGTTATACCCATATTACCAGTGATCACTTTATGAAGGTGAGTATTGAGCAAGGACACATCATAAGAACTAATTGTTCTGAGATAAGGACTTATGATTGTGAGCTCAAAATCCTTTTGTATTTCCATGGTCTATGTATGTATCTGGTTCATTTTTAAAGACAACAGTATATCTTAAAAAAACAATATAACTAATCTTTATGGGATGTTTGGTAGTTCTAATAATATTATTATTAATTTAGCCAATTGTATAGAATTAAAAATACTCTTGAGAAAGGGAAGTAGGAAATGTGTGGCAGCCACCTAATCTGGTACCAATTTGAGAATTAAGAATGGTAGGGGTGGAGTCTCGCTTGTCAATCTGGAGACAGCCAATGAAATCTCTGTGTGGACATGGCTTTCTCCTGAGAATTCTGGGAAGTCCGGCTGTCTTTCCCCCTTGGAGATGGAGTCACTGTGGCTCAGTCCCTTGGAGACGCTGTACTGAGAAGACCCAGGCTGACTCCCTGGGAGACATCCCGGAGAAGGCTACCTTGATGGAACCAGACCTCTGAAGCCAGAGGAGCCACTTGGAGACCCCTGCTAGCACTGAGATGTTTACAATGCACCACTGGATCCAAAGGCATTCTACCCATCTGGCTTGTGATCATCTTGCATTCAGCGGCATTGCATGTGTTTTCTGAGTCTGAAGAGTACTTATAGACTGGTATCAGACATATGGACTAATATTGGATTTATGATCTTGGTCTGGACTGGGCTGGGATGTTTTCTCAACGTTCAATTGCTCTTGTATATAAATCTCTTTCTTATACAAATATGAGTGTCTATGAATTCTTTTTGTCTAGACTACTCAGAGTAATACAAAATAAGAACAGAAAACTTTCTAGAATGATATATCTGAGTTGTTGACTAACACAGATGAAAAACTTAAGTGACTAAACACTGTTTAAAATTAGAAAAAAAAATTAGGGTTGGACACCAGCAAAAATTTCACTAAGGCAAAACTTTGCCTTCCAGACTAAGGCATAGCATGAAAAATAAACAAAGAGGGTGTGAAGACAGCAAATATGTGGTATTCTTAAGTTGTCAATAATTGTGTACTCTCAACACTAAGAGCTATGAACCAAAGTTCAGTGACTTCCAAACCCATGACTTTGTGATTGCATTCCCCAACTTCTTCTCACACTAGGGCATGTCAATCTTAAGTGCAAAAGATCATATCCACTCCTGTAATCTACTACAGGTGTGGTTAAAATAAAGTTGGCTCTCTCAGTGGGGTTTCCTGATTGGATCCTTCTGCTGTGACCTCTGAAGAATGCTGTTCTCCTTGAGAAGACAAAGTCTAAAATCCAGGTTGCTTATAGCAAGTGCCCTGGGAAATCCAGGGCTGAAAGAAACTTGGTAAATAATGCATTAGGAACCTAATACAATTATAGTTTCCCATTGGGAGTGGGGAGCCTCTCTATGTAATGTTAAGCATTTTTCTTAACAAATTGCCCTTCCTGTTTTCTCCACCAATGGAAGTGAAATAGCCTTCTTAGAGACAGACATATCCCCCCTCCTTTGGTCTTGAATTTTTCTAGAAATCCATTGAACACCCTTGTAGGAGTGTCTATTATTTTGGTCTTCTCCCTCTCACCCCCAAATGAAAAACCGATCCCAGGTGAGGAAAAGCCTCCTTTGAAGAAATGGTTTTTAAAATACACTTATTCTAAGAAGTCATTTTTAAATTGTAGGGGAAAGTAAGTCAGTTCAATCCAGCTCAAAATAAGTGCTCAGAATTTAAGTTCTAATATGGAACACTTATTCTGATCTTGGATTCTATTGTTAATGATCCTTTGATCACACTGGCTGGTGTGGTCCTTCGGTGTGGACTTAGCGGCACCTCGGTTAGATGGTTGCTTGTGTAAAGACTAACAGTTAAGAGCTCAGACACGATTCTTTCTGATAGCTGGCATCAACATCTGTTTTCTTCACCACCTTTGGTATTGTGCTCATATCACCAGTGATCCCTTCATGAGGGCAAATATTGAACCACTTCCTCATTGCTGGGGAGACCAGATTAAAAGATTAAAAAACCTGAGAGCAGATGCCTGCCTTTGGCTTGGAGCTTAGCCTTATATAATGAGCTCATGCAATATTTGTCTTTCTGTGATTCGTTGGCTTCCTTCAGCACAATGTTTTCCAGGTGTGCAGGTCTGTCCAGGTGGTGAGGCATTTCATTAATGTTTACTTTCCCACTGATGCATACCTTGCATTGTATTGTGTGTGTACCAAAGTTTCTTTATCCATGCTTCGGTGTTTAACTGTTTAGCTAAACAGTGAGTGCTGTGTCACCTTCGCAATAATTGTTAGGTTCCAACCCGTCACTGAAGACACTGCCGATGCGTTTTGTTGATGGTCTTCCTCTCTTTCCCGCACCACCCCCCCTACTTTCTTTCTTT
>PVJH01012698.1:0-63303 GCA_004026705.1 Nesogale talazaci
TTCCTTTTGTATATAAACCATTCCCTTATATACATATGCATGTCTATGAATCTTATTTCTCTTGTCTACCTGCACTAACAAAGATCTCTGTTAGATTAAGTTACTTGACAAGATCTCTCCTTTTTTTGTTTTTGTTTTTTTGTTTTTTGGGGGCATCACTGCCCTCAGGTGGTGGGAGTAGGAGGCCCAGCCTTTGCTCCGTGGAGCTGGAATCGAACCTCCATCCCAGTGGGCTGCAGTCCCGCGCACAACCACTACGCCACTGGGGCTCAGCCCGAGATCTCTCCTTTTTATTTATTTTTATTGTGTGTGTGTGTGTGTGTGTGTGTGTGTGTGTGGCATCACTGCCCTGGTGGGAGTAGCAAGCCCAGCCTTACTCCTGGAGAGCTGCTGCTGGATTTCAACTGCCAACCCTGTGGGCCGCAGTCCCACAAACTACCCGCAAACTACCAAAAAAGCCACCAGGGCTCAGCCTGATCTCTCCTTTTTAAAATTACTGGTTAGAACAAAATATTTTCAGTGTTTCTTGGAATTCTTTGTTACTTTTGAAAAACTTTAGGGTATTGTGTTAGACTGGGTACACTAAAGAAACTAATCCATAGACACTCATCTGTAAACAGGAGAGAGGTTTATATACAAGAGGAAATGATCATTGAGAAAACATCCCAATCCAATCTAGGGAAAGTCCACACGTCTGTCTGATACCAGTCCATAAAGTCTTTTTCAGACTCACGAAATACAAGCAATGATGCTGAATGCAGCATGATCACCAGCCGGATGGTGTGGAATGTCTTTGGATCTGGGGACATTGTAAAGTTCTCAGTATTGGCAGGGGTCTCTGCTTGATTCTCCAGATCCAAGTTTCTGGCCACATCAGGGTAGGTCCATGCAGCTTCTCCTCAGCCATGTCTCTCAGGGACTCAACCTTGTGAGTTGAGTGTCACCAAGAAAGTGAGTAAAGAGTCTCTCACCTCCAAAGGGAAAAATGGCTAGATTTTTCAGAATGCACAGGAGAAAACCATGCCCACACAGAGGTCTCATTGGCTATCTCCAGATTGACAGGCTAGATAGACTCCACCCCTACACTCTTAATTCTCAAATTGACACCAGAGTAGGTGACTGTATATAAATTGTATCATGTACTCTGAGGGTAAGCTCTCTACATTTGATGTCTGTGTTTCATGTATATCCATTTAATTACTAATATTTCACTAAAGGATTATCAGTTCAAGTTTCCCATGTATCATTGAATTTATACCATTCAAATTTGAACACATTAATATCTTACCAGCCGGTGTTATTTCAACATTCGTACACCCACTGTAACAGCATAGCAGACAACAATTTTTGGATATGATATAACTATGTTTTCAAGTGATACTAGTCAACAAGAACAAAAATATTCAAAAGACAGATATCACATGGATTGTTAGTTAGTGTGTGTCTTCTCACTAAGATAAAGTGACCTGGTGGCATAGTGGGGAATGTGTTGGGGTGCTAACAGTAAGGTCAATAGTTTGGACTCACCAGTCAATTTGAAGGGGAAAGATGAGGAGAAAAGATGAGGAAAGATGTTGGAATATTCTAATATTCAAATTAATTTCTTCTTTACCAGTCTTTTAGCAGCCCTAAGTATTCATGTCCCTTAAGTTGAGTCTTATTGATTGAAATATATGCCATCACAACTCATGTTAATTTCCATGGTTAGTCTAAATTAGTAGTGTTACTTTAGCTTTAATTAGTAAATCACTTTCCTAGTTAGCTAAATGTGTGTCCCAGGGAGCATGGAAAAGTTCATGGAGTAATGGAATTAACATATAATGGATATTTTTTCCATTTAATTTTTGAAGTAAAATGTGCCTGAAAAATTTCTGAAAACCAAAATGATTCCTAAGAATTTTGAAACAACAGTCTTTTAACTGGTGCTTATTACAGAGAATGAGAATGTTAACAATTCACCTCCAAACTTTTTATCAAACAAACAAACAAACAAAAATACCCTCTTATGCTGAAGCTAGCTAAGGAGCTCCAGGTGCAAAATGGGTTACACCCATGTAAACTACTGACCACAAGTTCAGCAGTTTGTGCTTACCCCATACTTCCATGGAGGGAGAGAAGATTTCCTGTTCTAAACCACATGAGGGGACATCTGTTTTGTCCTGTTTTTTTTCCTAGGAGGCAGAAGTGGCTAGATGGCAATGCATTTGGATTGTTTACTTATTTGTCTTCATATAGTTGCATATTCTGGTAGTGGTAGCCAGATTCCAAACATACACAGTTTTCTTTTTCTTTTAATGGTTTCCCCCAAAAAAACTGTGAAGCTAATTTATTTGGAAACTGCGTTTAATATAGCAAATGAAAAGTGGTTTTGTTAATTAAAAAAATACTAAAGAAAAATATAGAATGTTGTATACCATTAACTATTTACAAATTTATTATGAATGAAAACTTGGAACTTCACTGTCCAAGTGAAATTTTGCCACCTAGAAAGTACTGAAGAAGTTGGTTTAGAGTACTCTCTGGGAAATTGAACATTGCCCTATTAACTTGTCTACATTAGCTAGATTCTCCTGCAAGATTAATTGAATCAAGGAGGTAGGATTCAGGAGAAACCTTAAGATTCCTATTTAGACTACAAACTCACAGGGAATTAGTTACCCTATTGAGCAGGCAGATTTTATTTTGACACATTAATGAGCCTATCTTTTTAAAATAGAGGTTGCTATTATATGTGTTCTTCTCAGCAGAAATTGCCAACAGTGTCACAGTTAATAGTTGACAGATGTGCCTGGACATTGAGCCCTCCAAGAAGAGCCTGGATTAGCAAGAACCACAGGGTCAGTCACTTCCAGCTATAAGCTATCACCTCTGTTTTTGCTAGTATGCCTTCCAAATTGTACCATTGCCTTCAGTGTCATAACTTACTGCAGAACGCCTGTAATTCAATATGTAGAAACTTGTGTTAGTGTGAGTAGACTAGAGAAACAAATTCATGGACACTGTCATATGCGTAAGAGAGAGTTTTATAAAAAGGGTAACTGTACATTAACACAGCATCTCGACCCAGTTCATTCCAAGACCATCAGTCTAAAATTAGCACAAAATGTTCTTCTGATTCACAAAACACATACAAAGATGCCAAATGCAGGATGATCACAGGCCAGTGGGTAGAAAATCTTTGGATTGAGTGGTAGTGTAAGCATGTCAGCGCTGACAGGAGTTTCTATGTGGCTTCTCTGACTCAGGCTCTGGGCACTAGGGCAGTTCCATGTGTCTTGTCAGATACAAAGTCTTCCAGTGTATGATTTGTGAGAGAGAATCTCTCCAGGCTCCAAGAAGGAATACCAGATTTCCCATAATTCTTAGGAGAAGCCCATGCCCGTACAGAGGCCTCATTTGCAATGATCTGATTGACAGACAAGACTCTACCCCTTCACTCTTAAACCGATGAAGTCCCAAATGGACACCCAATTATGTAACTACCACAAAATTAATGCATCTATTAAAAATTTGTAAAATATTTATCAGGTACTGTCAAATTGCTTCTGACTCATAGGGACCCTCTCAAAAAATTTTAAAAAACTGAATGAAACACTACCTGTCTTGCAAAACCACACAAGTGTTTGTTTGAGCCCATTATTTCAGCCATGGCTATCAAACCATCCCATTGAAGGGTCTTCTTCTTTTTTTTTTCACTACAATTCTGCTCTACCAAGTATGATGCTTTTTTTCCAGGGACTGGTCTCTCCTGATAATATGTCAGGAATGCAGGAGATGGGGTCTTCCCATCCTTACTTCTAAAGATCATCCTAGCTTACTTGGACTAAGCAGATCTGTTGGTTCTTTGGGCAGTCCTTGAGACCCTCAGTGTGACATGTCAGCAGCATAGTTCAATTGTGCTTCGACCTTCCTAAATTAATGTCTAACTTTCCCATGCATGTGACACTATTGAAGTTTGGGTCAGGTGCTCCTCTGTCTACAAAGTGACCTTCTTGCTCTTCCATGCTTTAAAGAAGTCTCGTGCATCAGATCAACCTGGTGCAATGTGTCTTTTGAAACATTGAGCGCTACTTCTATCAGCATTGATTGTGGATCCAACGTTGATACCTTCAATATTTACTCCACTGATCATGATGTCCAGTTATAAGAATAATGGTTCTTTACATTGAGTTGGCTATCAGCCATACTGAAGGCTGCAATCCTTGATATTCATTAACAAATGATTCTAGCCCTCCTTACTGTGAGCAAGTATGATTGTGCCATATGACAATTTGCTAACAAATCTACCCCCAGTCTTCATACAATCCTATAGTTCAGCTTCTCTGTTTATTAGCTTTACATCGAGATTGGATAGTATGCTGAACACATACACCCCTGCTGGTCCTCTTTTCTGCTGAAACCATGCAGTAATCCCTCATTCTGTTCACACAACTGGCTCTTTACCCAGGTACAAGTTCTGCATAAACACAGATTGGAAGCCCCATTCTTCCCAAGTGTCCACATAATCAGATGCCTTTGGATAGTAAATAAGAAATAAACACTTTCCTGGTATGCTTTGTTTTCAGCCAAGATGAAGAGCCTTCGTGAGCTGGATTAAACAATGACTGCAATAACGGGCTCTAGCCTCGCGATGGTTGTGAGGACCACACGGGGACTGCCAGTGTTCTCATCTGATGTGAACCATGTGGGTGCCATGTGGACGTGACCTCATGACCTCTCACAAAAACAACAATGGGGAATAATTGAATCTGTCGAAAAACTTTTAAAGGCAACTATATTAGATGAGTCATTTAGACGTGGTAGATGTTTTGTTACTTAGCTACTGAAATTTTATTACATTTTAATGATATCGTATGGCCTATTTTCTAATTTAAAGATATTATCTTCTCCATATTGATAATAACCATAACATACTTTCCGCTGTCTTTGATTTAAAAGTTAGAACTCCATGTCAATAAAATTATCTGAAGATGACCTTATATTGCTGTCAGAGTGGTATCAGAATTTATCTGGATTTCATAGCCATAAGAATAAGGATCAACCTAAAGTTTATGTAGCTCTTGTGGTTTACTTTCATAGTTTTAAAAAAAATCAGCCATAGCCCCTCAGAGTAAGCTCTAATTTTCTGCTTGGTACAATAGTTTTTTGTAATTGCTACACAGAAATCATAGATTGCACAGGTAGTGGTTAATAAAGGAGCAGCAGAATATAACTCAGAATCCAATGAAATGGGCTCATATTTATGATCAGGATTAGGAAACACAGAGGGAAAGACACAGGCATCCCAGGAGTGGAGCACACGTGTCCACCCCCCTTTCAGCCCAGCACAGCTGGATCTCTTAGCAAACGATCCAGTCCTTCTTTCTGTTTTATACGCACCCTCTCAACCATGCAAACTTCTTTTGTGCACCACAAAACCAACCTCCTCTTGACCTGCATGTCCACTCTCAGCCATATACACCTCTTTGCCTTTGACTGCCCCAATGTTGGCTTAGATACTGGAACTGACTGGCACATGACCAGTATAGTAGATACGCCCAGCTCGTGCTCAGCTTGATCCCTAGCGGCTTGTTTCTGTTATCAGCAAGCTTTCAGGATGGTTGCCTCTGAATCTTCAGCCAGGGTTCCACTGGGGCTGCCTGTTTTCAGCATCTGAGAACTTGATCCCCATTGTAAGTCTTCAGGTGTGCTTTCTCATCTCCTCTCTATGCTGCTGCTTCTTTCTTTCTTCTTACTCCTCTGAGTTTTTATCCTTTTTCCTTTCTTCCTTAATGAATATGTAAGGAAACTGCTTCTCAATTTTAAAACATAGCTATGAATTGGCCAGTTACCTAAGTGGACCACAATGCTGCTTTTGAATGATCTATAGTCATATCATAATGGTCAATCACTGATAGGTGATTGGTATCAGCCACAGGGGAGGTTGTAGCTCAGTGGTGGACCAAAATTATCAAACCATTAATTTGTTTACACCTTATTCAGAAAATAACAATCAACCTTGAACTATGTAACACACCTCAGTAAAATCACTAAAACCATTTTTCTAAAGAACCAGGGCATAAGAACTCTTAAAGATATTTATTCCAACACAGACCTTTATTACAATAAGATATTATTGCAATAAGAATGTATGTATGTGTTTTTCTGGATACTTAACTCATTTTGACAATTTTATAAGTCTGGAAATATTTAGGGCTCTAAACTTATTGATTTCTGCATCCTGGAACTTCATGCAATAACTCTGAGAAAAATAAAACAAATTTCTCTTGTCAGAATGTTGGATACATTAAGAACTTGTTAAAGTTCTTATAAAACTAAAATTCCTGATTTGCTGTTATAGACTTTCACATAATTACATCCAGAAACTAAGTTTAAAAAATGTTTTTCTTCTGCTTATAATTCATTCAAAGATTAGCTCTAAAGTAGTCATATAAAAGAAGTTATCAATTTTGAAGATGATTACACTTCCCTTAAGTTTTTAGGCAGTACCTTTCCCTACATTGGACTTCATTTACCAATATTGTGGAGAAGAAAGGAGAAGATTTGGGGGAAGTTTTGGAGCTGAGAGAGGAGATTAAGGAGGTATATTCTTTTTCTGTGGTTGCTATAACAAATTACCTTAAACTTAGTGACTTAAAACAATGGAAACCTCATTTCACAGTTCTACAAGCCAGATTGCTGAACTCAGTATCATTGAAATCATGTTATAGGGCTGCATGTTCTCTAAAGGCCCTAGGTGAGGGTCTTTAATTATTTCTCTCCTTTATACAGTCTCAATCTTCTTCTATCTTCTGATGACGGCCAGCCTCACTGTGATTGACTTTATCACACTAATCCTCAAATCTCTCTGAGCTTTGTTTTCACATAGTTAATGCTCAACCAACTGACATACTTGAGTATATCACTATGCTATGAGACTTAACTGTATAAGATCATTGAAGCGTACATGCTCTGCTGTCTATTATGGTGGTTTAAACAACAGCAACAATAAAACATTGAATTACATGAGCAAAAAATGTGTAAATGTACTGAAAAGAGTCAATAAGGATATGAGGTTTGCAAAGGTCCATACCCCTGAAATTCCTGGATGGGATAAGATCAACATCATATATGAAGAAACCCAAAGGTCATGAAACTAATTTAAAAACTAGAAATAGACCTACGCTCACTCATGTTGCACTAATAGACACTGCATAAATAGACATATGAGCACCTAACTGTTTGCTGCAGCACAGTTCACAACAGCAAGCAGTTGTAATCAATTTAAATGTACATAAGTAGAAGAATGGATTAAGAAACTCTGGTGCATACACTCAATTGGATACTAAACATCAATAAATATATTGAAATTTTAATAAAAGATCTTATTCAGGGATAGACTTTGAGAATAATACACTGAGTGAAATTTGTCGCTCACAAAAGGAAAATATCATGAGTTAATTCTTTTAAGGGAAAATGAACAATGACAAACTGAGAAGTTCATGTCAAAGGAAACAGACTGCAGAATGGAAGGGATTGTTGGGGAAGGGAAGATAAAATAATGGGATAGATTTCTGAATGCATTAAGTGAGATGGAAGGTACTACTCAGCAAGAGGGAGAATAAAAATCAAGGAGCAAGTGAAAGATAAAATATTGAGGAAGTTGATTGTTGTTTTCAACTGTTGAATGCAAAACCGATTTGCATTGTTGTTAAGTGTGCCATTGAATCATTTCCGATCCACAACGATCCTATGCTTATCATAACATGACACTGCCAGATCCTGTGCCAGCCATATAATTGTTTCTATCTTTACCTCATTGTTACAGAAACGGTGTCACTACATCTTGTTGAGGGCTTTTCTATTTTTTTGTTGTTGCCTCTCCATTTTGCCAAGCATGATGTTTCTCCAGCCACTGAGCTCTCCCAAAAATATGCACAGAACATGTGAGGTGAAGTCACACCACCCTTGTCTCTAAGGAGCATTCTGGCTGTACTTCCTCAAAGTCAGATCTTGTTGTTTTTTTGTTTGTTTTTTGTGGTTGTTGTTGTTTTGGGGGCAGCCGATGATCCTGTTAATAGTCTTCACAAATACCAGCGTTGAAATGCAGATATTCTCCCTCTGTCTTCGTTATTCCATGCCCAACTTTCACATGCCTATGAAAGTCCCAAGACATCAGCTAAGTGTACTTCACCTCTCAAAGGAACATCTTTACATTTCGTCACTTTTGAGTGATGTTGTGTAGCAGATTTAACCAAGGCACTGCATCTTTGATCACGCGAATGCTGCTTTCAAGAGTATTGATTATGGTTCCAAGCAAGATGAAATCCTTGACAACTTCACAATTGTCTGTTTATCATGAGGTTATCTCTTGTTTGAGTTGGGAGTATTTGGTATCTTGATATTGAGTTCAATCCACATTGAAGTCCGCAATCTGTGATCCTCATAAGCAAATACTTCACCTTCAGCAAGCAAGGTGGTGTTGACTGTATATTGCAGTTTGATAGTAAGTCTCTTTTTCAATCCAAATGCTGCATTCTACATCATATAACCCAACTTTTCTGATTCTTTGCTCAGTGTATATATTGAATAAATATCGTGAAAGGATCCAACCCTGGTGCAGAGCTTTATTGACCTTAACCTATGATGTATTCCCTTGTTTTGTCAGGTAGCTGCTTCTTGATCCATGTATTAGTACTATATGAGCATGATAAAGATTCGAGAATTCCTGTCCTTCTCAAAGTTACCCATACTTTGTTATGGTTCACATAGTCAAATAACTCTGTTATCTATCAAATGCAAGCAACCATATTTTTGTATTCTCTGATTTCAGTTAAGATCCTGTAACATCATCAGTGATATCCCTTGTTCCATGCTCTCTTTAGAATCCAGCCTAAACTTTCTATTTGAACTGTAGCAGTTCCCTGTAAATGTTGTTGAATAATCTTCAACAAAATTCTATTTGCATGTGATGTCAAAAAAGTTGTTCTGTAATCTACAAGTTCTGTTGGGTCATCTTTCTTTGGAACGAGTAAAATTATAAATCTGTTTCATTCCATTGGTCAAGTAGTTGTGTTCCAAATTTCCTGGCATTGACAAGTGAGTACTTCCGGTACTTCATCAGCTTCTTGAAAGAATTCAATTGGTAGTCCATCAATTCCTTGATCCTTTAAGCCAGGCATCCTCAAACTACAGCCCGTGGGTCACATGTGGCCCACCAAGGACAGTTTTCCAACTGCTTGGTGTCTTCACTGCCTGTCCTGCTTAGCAGCCAACTCATCCAAGGTCCACAGTGATATTTTTCATAGTTTGTTTGTTTTAACTATAGTCTGACCCTCCAGTGGTTTGGAAGACAGTGAACTGGCCCACTGTTTAAAAAGATTGAGGACCCCTGCTTTAAGCTATGACAGTAGCTTAAATTTCTTCCTTATGTACCATTAGTTCTTCCTCATATACTACCTCCTAAAGTAGTGGAATGCTGAGAAGTTCTCTCTGAGCTAATGACTCCGTGTATTCGTTCCATCTTATTTTGATGTATCCTGCATCATTCACTATTTTATCCATAGGATCTTTCAATGTGGCAACTTCAGGCTTGAATGTTTTCACAAGTTCTTTCTGTTTAAAATATTATTAGTTTACTCTTGTGCTTTTGATTTTCTAACTCTAAAATCTAAGTTTGATTTTCTAACTTTTGAACATTTCATTGTAGTATTTTATTTTGTCTTCTTCAGCTGTGTTTGAAAATTTCTGTGCAGCCCTTTGACTTAATTTCTTCCGTTGGCTTTAATTCCTCTACAATTATAAAAGTTCAGTGTTTCTTCTGATATCCACTTTGATCTTTCCTTTCCTTCCTGTCTTTTGAGTGGCATTTTGTTTTCTTCATGTTCTTGAGATCATCCCACAGCTCATTAGGTGGTCCTCTAATATTAATGTCCAATGCATCAAATCTATTCTTGAGATGTTCTAGAAATTTCACTGGGTTGTAGGCAGGTTTGTATTGTGGCTCTCGTGAATTTGTTTACATTTTGTAACTTCAACCTCACTTTATATATGAATAATCGATGATCTGTTTGAGCTTCCCCCTCATCTCTTCTGACAGATGTAGTGAACTTGATTTGTGTGTGTTGAATCTGGAGAATTCCACTAGTAATGCTGCCTTTCATGTTATTGAAAAAGCATATCTACTATGAAAAAGTCATGGGTCTTATAAAGTTCTATGACACAATCTCAAGCTTCATGTCCGTCACCCAGGATAGCTACTATTCCTCCCTCTTTATTTCCAATTTTGCGGTCCACATTTCAATAATTATCAGTGCACCTCAATTTTAGCATTTGATCAACTTCAGACTGAAGACATTGATAGAATTATTCAATTTCCTCATCACTAGTTTTTGTTGGTGGTGCTTGGATTTCCTTATAGGAAGACAAGCATGGTGCTATCACAGGCAGCACTGTTCTTCAAGATAGATGTTGACATGCAATGCAACAATGAATGTGATGCTCTCACTCTTCATTGAGTCATACTCAGCTTAGAAACCATATGATTTACTGATTCAGCATGGCCAATACCAGTCTATTTCAGCTCATTATGACCTAAAATATTGACCTTTGTATTTCCACTTAATTTTTAATGACTTCAAATTATCCTCGCTGCATACTCCATACATTTCAAGTTGAAACTATGAATTATTTTTTGAAACTGCCTCTTCTCATTTTGAGATATGCTCCATCAGCAAAGGGAGGTCCTGAATGCTTTATTCCTGCAGTTATTACTCTTCTGTGTCTTCATGCTTGGCTCTACTCTGAGAATGTAGCTCTTCCTCAGTCACATTTTGAGTGACTTCAAACCTGAGGGTCGCACCTTCTGGCATAATCTCTAACAATATTCAGTCTATTCACTAGGTTTTCAGTAATTGACAATGTTTCCAGGCTATGTATAGACTGTTAAGTGGCTAATTATTTTGCGGTGAGCATTCTTTGCCTTCTTTGGATTCTATTCTTAGTCTAGAAGCTCTACTGAAACCTATTCATTTTGAGTGACCTTGCTGGTATTTGAAGTACCAGTAACATACCCTTCAGCATTACAGAACTACACAAGACACCACAATATATGAAACCAACAGACAAATGACAGATTTCATATAGAACCCCCCACTAATTTACAATTAGAAACATTAGAAAAGGACAGGAAATAAAGAAAAGTCTAAAATGGGCTTCAGAAGAGACTATGACATTTGTCTTAAAATGTAGAGCAACCAAAGCAAACACAAAAAAATGATAAGGTGAAAGAGCTAAAGAAAAAATTCTAAATGGCTTGAAAAGACCGTTTTATAATAACATGTACAAGAAAACTGGAGTTCCAAAAAAAAGATAAGAACACATGTGACATCTTTCAAGCAATAAGCTGAGGAGAAGATTAAAGCCTACATTTACAATACTGGCATAGAGATCTGTGTCTGTACCTATTACAAAGAATGATGACTCAGTGGAATGTGGAAATCATTAAACAATATCCCAGGCCAGGAAAATTTTGAAGGTAATGTTAAAAACTACCAGAAACCAAACTTGACTAAGAATAAGACATAGAACCAGGGATAGTATTGCTGTAAGCAAATGACTCTTGAATGATTGCACTGAATTTCAGAATTGTTTGCTTGTGTTTTATTATATTTACAAGACCACCACACTGTATAGATAATAACATCAAGGAACATCTTGATAACATAAAGAAAAATTGGAAGGAGTTCTAGAACACTTCATTGTACTCACGTGAAACCTGTGCTTACATTAAAATGGAAGGCTACTGGGTTTACAATTAAGAACGATGTACATCAGGCATGCATGCTTTCACTACATTCAATCCATATGCTGAACAAATCTGAGAATCTGTACATGAAGAAGAGTGCAACTCAAGGATTGGAATAAAGTTTATTAACAGTTCTCAACTACAAATGATAATGAGAGGCTGAGCCCCAGTGGCGTAGTGGTTGTGCCCAGGACTGCGGCCCACTGGGATGGAGGTTCGATTCCAGCTCCATGGAGCAAAGGCTGGGCCTCCTACTCCCACCACCTGAGGGCATTGATGCTCCCCCCCAAAAAAACAACAACAAAAACAAAACAAAACAAAGCAAAACAAATGATAATGAGAAGTGAGAAGGGCTTGAAGCACTTGATGGAAAATAAAGATGTTAGCCTTCTACATGGATTGCAAGCCTATATAAATAAAACCCAAATCAACACAACTGGACAACTTTATTAACATTGTGAAGTGCACTATACAGTCAACAGAGCAAACAATATATTATATTGGTAAAATCTGTTGCATATGACATTTTTAAAGTATTGAAGAACAAGGATATCCCTTGGAGGACTAAGATGCACCTGACCTAAGTCATACTATTTAGTTTTACCCATGTGCATATTAAGTTTGACAATGAATAAGGAAAAGTGAAAAATAATGAATACATTTGAATTATGGTGTTTGTAAAGACTATTGAAATTATCATGAGCTGGCAGAAAAATACGTGCCTTTCATAGATGAAATATAACAAAAAGACTCCATAGAACAAGAATGCTGAGACTTTGAATACATTATCACAAGAGACAAGGCCCTGGCAAAGGACATTATCACTGGTAAAGTAGAGTGTCAGCAAAAATGAGAAATCCTTCCCAGGAGATGGATCAGCACATTGGCTGCAACAATACACTCCAGCAGAGCAAAACCTGTATGAGTGGTGCAGGAATAGGCAATGTTTCATTCTGTTTTATAGAGGGTCACTATGAATCCCAATTGACCTGAGAGCACCTAATAACATCACCTTGGGCGAAATATAGAACAAGGCAAGAATGTTCAAAGCCACTGTTCCCAAATTAACTGGTCAATTTTCAGTCATTTCAAGAGGGAGCCTATGAACAAGATCCAAGGATATTACAGGAAGTGTTCCAAGCTACACTCAAGGTGTTTTCAAAATGCATGGTTAGAAAAGCTTACGAAATACCCATAGGCATGTTTCCCAAAAGGAATGCAGCTCTGGAGACCCTCACTACTTGATGACAAGAAGTTTTGAAGACAGACATCTGGCCAACCGCTGGAAAAGAATCCTATATGTGCCCCTTGCAAAAACAAGGAAGCCCACTGAAATGTAGATATTTTTAAACAGTACCATTAATATACCACCTACAAGTTTTTCTGAATCCAAGTGAACATGTTTCAGCAGTGTTGCCATCAGAAACTGCCAGAAATTCCAATCACTCTCCAATGAGGAGGAGAAATAAGAGTTATCATTGCTAAGATCAAATGGCTTATCTTAAAGCAATACCAGAAAGATGTTTTATTGATTTTGCCAAAACATCTAAAACTGTAGATCACTTAATCATGCTCATCTGGATCTCGTATAAAAACCACGAGGTAATTATTTGACCAGAACCAGAAAATGCTGCACAGCTTAAAATCAGGAAAGAATTGTGTCTTTTCTTGAGACCTATTCAATCTGTGAAATGGGCAAAGAGACTAAGAAGAAAAATGTGGTATTCAGATTGGCGGAAGACTCATTAAAACCCTGTGATATGTGAAAGACACAACCTTGCTTATTAAAGCAGAACTTGAAGCACTTACTGTTGAAGATAAATAACTACAGCTTTCACTATGGATTGCAACCTAACCTAAAATAAAACTCCGTGTGACTTGACCAATAAACAGCACGATGAATGGAGAAATGAGGGAAGTTCAAATGTTTCATTTTCCTTGAACCAACAATTAACTCCGTGTCCAAAAGCAAAGATGTCAATTTGAATGACTAAAAATCAATTTCCCAAACATGTGTAACCATAGACTATTATGCATTTGAAATACAAAACCGTATTCTGATATTATCCATGCTCTGCCTATAAACATGGATTACAAAGATAGACGGCTTAGTGGTATAAGTGTACCCTTTCGTGTAGGAACACTTTCTCAACATACCTCCCTTGCAGTCACCCTCCAGGACTTGGGAGGTGCTTCCAAGATAGACTAGGATGAAAGACCACTGATCTACTTCAAACAACCATCCGTGAAAATCATAGGGATCATGGTTTTCTCATCTGCAGCTAACCTTGGGGGATGGTGGGGAACTGGAAGTTTCCTTCACGTCTGTCTGGTGTTCAGAGGAGTCAAGATTAACTTGAGACCAGGTAGCGACAATTACTAAGATACAAGCATTGATGGAAAGAATGCACTGCCATTTTAGGATAATACTTCCTTCTAGTGGGAAAAAGGAAGAAAAAATGGAAGAGGTAGTGGTATATTTTGAGTCCATAAAGTGCATTATTCTTTTAGTCTTAGTTTAATTACAAAGAGAGAGAGGGGTGTGAAAAATTTGCCAGTTTTACAAGGTATGACTAGCTATTTCTTGATGAAATATTTATTAGCCTTTTGGTTTGAGGTCCCATTTCTCTGTTTATTATATAACCATCACATATGTTCCAGTGTCACAGGATCTTTTCACTTTAATACTTTTAGCCTATCAGGTTTGAGAGCCTTGGTTGATTTTCATCTTATATATAATTAGATTTCATCTTTAGAGCCATATATACAATGAGGAAAGGATAGTGATTCAAACACTATTCTCAACTGCTAGTTTTAAGCATTTAGCTTCAGAGCAGAGATGATTCAAACTTTCAAACCTTCCATTTGGCATTTAAGAAATCTGTGCTTCAGATGGAATTTGTCTAGCAACCCAGATCTGTCCCAAAGTTTCTATCCAAATATAAAGTATATGTTTTTCCTTAAAAGAGATGATGAGGCAAAAACAATACTGATTAATAGCAATAGCTACAAGTTGGATGTTATCTGGCAAATCTTATAGTTCATTATCCAGTTAGGTGAGCTCTCCTGGGCAGGACATCATTGTCAATTATACTCAAAGGAAGCAATTGTCAATTATATAGCCTCAACTAGTTTCAGCACTTGGGAAAAAGTTAACATGCATCTTTAACTTCATACACAATTATGAAAAATACTTTTTGAAACAGTGAATTATAGGTTTTATTGACAAAAGACCCTGACTGGCCACATGAAAGGGGATGAAACTCAGTAATATTAAAGCCACTAGACACAATCCAGTCGGACTTAGATGGAGGTCAGTCATGTGTGAGAAAGAATAATGAAATGTTGGAAAGCAAGGAAGTGAAGAGCAGTAGAAAATGTTAAATCATTGTATGATAAACAATCCTCCTTTTGAGTATCACTATAAATGCAATGATTACAGTCTTGATCATTAATGTGGGTTTCTATGTGCATTCAAGGAGCTTTACCACTAACGGTGATGATTCTCTGATGTAAATCATGAATGAAGCAGTATAGTGTGGATGAACTGGTTTGTACTGAAATAACCAATAAAGTAAAAATAATGCAAGTAACTCCAAAGCGATGAAAGAGACATTATTTTGTTCCTTCTGGACTAGTGCAAAAGAAAGGGGATAGAGAGGAGAACAAGATCATTTTAAAGAAATACTGTGAAAATGGCACTGAAACGTATAGGGTACTAATTATACCTTTGTAGTGTGGTATACTAAATCAGTAGTTGTAAATTAATACATTAAGAAAATCAACACCAGAGGCAGTGATGCCCACAAAAAGATAAAAAAAAGAAGAAAGAAAATCAAGGCACCCAGCAACCTAGCACATGGACTTGTGGGTGCATATCATGTATTCAGAATTTAATGAGCTTAAGATAAATGTTCAGTTCTGACATGGTAAATCCACAGCATTGAGATTCTTTAATATCACATCAGGAAGCATTCCTGCTAATGACAAAATTTCAGGAATGCTTGATATATATACTCTAGTTTCTTTCTTTAGCTCTGACCTATATTACACCCATCTAGATACTTGGGTTTTAAGTGAAGAGTGTGCACTTATCTCTCCACTACACCATGGGAACTATGTGTCACTGGGAACAAAGGTTATGATAAAACATTTCCATACTCCATTCTTCCATTCTGTCTTTTTGTATTCACTTGAACTTAGCAATTGGAACCTGTAGGCATGTTTTGGTCTCACACTGCTCTGTGTAAGAAAGGATCCAGCACTTCATTATATTTCTAAAATAGAATGCAAATCTGCAAAACAGTATAAATGTAGATTTTGTCTTAGAGTCTTCTGAATGTATATTTCACTCTACAGAGCAAAATTTAAATTGTCTCATTAAATCTCTATTTTATAACTAAACATCCTCTCTCACTGAAATATGTTCAACTTCCTAAGTCAGTCTCCAAGTCCCACTTCTCACACCATGTAGCATTTCAGATCTCTCCTTATGTCTTGTACAGTTTAACTTTGCCTTCGCTTTATAATTCATTAAGCAATACACACATTCAGCAGCTAGCTGAACCCATCACCCTAAGAAAACAACTGAGTCATTTATTATTATATAAGCATGTCCTGTAGGCCTCTTGCTTCTGATATGCCCTGACTGATTATACTAAAACAGAACAGACCAGAACACATTGTCCTTGCATCTATTCACGTCCTGGCAACCGCATGTGATGCAGAGTAGGACTGCTGCACAGGACTGTCTTCACTGTAATTCTGAGAGAAGTCAATCCCCAGGCCTCTCTTCAATGGTGCAATAGGATGACTTCAAACCCCCAGCATTTGCATTGACCATCATCTGTAAGCAGTTTCCACCATCTAGGGACCTTCACCAATAGAACACCTTCCCCTAAAGAGGTGCCTCTTAGACATCCCCGCCTGTGGCCATATCCTCCTTTACAGAGCAGAACTGCATTCCTGGGATTCAAAGATGTAACCATTAGGAGCAGATTTCCAAACTTTTCTTCCTGGGAGCCCTGGGTTGGTTTAAGTTCCTAACAATTTGATAAGCAGACATGGGCTTATTCTCAGTGCTCTTCATGGACTCCTTGACTGATCATTTTAAGTATCCTTAAAAATAATTTAATAAAAATCAGGTCTACAAAGGGAAAATTGATTTTTATGTCTAAAAAAATCGCTCTACATTGCTACTCAGACATCCATTGATACCTGAGTTTCTGAATTTCTAAAAACCTATTTCATACAAAGTACTAAGTTAGGAACTGAAAGAATATATATACATATATATAAATTAAAAATAAGCAACAAACACAAATGAGGGTATGGAGCGTTTGGGATCCTTGTTCTCTGCTAGTGGGGGTGAACCACTGTGGAAAAAGGGAGGGTGCTGCCTCAAAATGTTGGAAATCGACTTGCCATATCATCCAATAATCTCTCTCCTTGGCATCGAAGCAAGAACCACAGTGGGCGTGTAGACACACACACACACACACACACACACACACACACATACACACTGATATTCACCGCAGCATTCTTCATGATAGTAGGAGTATAAAAACAACCCAAAAACCCACTGATGAAACAATGGATGAACAAACTTTATACACAATAGAATACAATGCAGTTTTAAAGAATAATGAACTCTGTGAAATATCTCCGAGCATGGATGATCCTAGTGGATCTTATGCTGAATTAGGCCATTGAAAAAGGATACAGATTATATGAGGCCATGATTATAAAAAGTCAAGAGGTGGGTTTATCACTGAAAATACATTATTTGATGGCTACCAGGAGTGGGAGAGAAATGTCTAGTTACTGACTAGACAGCAGATGTGTGTTAATCCTGGTTGACTAGAGAAACACATCCAGGGAGACACAGGAGTGGAATCAGAACCCCAGAGTTGGAAGAGGCATGTGGAGACCCACACCAGTCCTGTGATGCTTCCACAGGCCCTGGATCCACAAGACATTTCACCCACTGGTCTATGAGATTCTTTCATTCAGTGTCATTGCATGTGTTGTGTGAGTCTGAAGAGTAATGTGTAGACTGGTATCAGACATAGGGGCTAATATCTTATTTATGGACTTGGGCTAGACTGGGCTGAGATTCTCTCTTAATATACAGTTACTCTTCTATCAAGCTCTTTTTTATACACTTATGAGTGTCTCTGGATTTGTTTCTCTGGTCTACCCAGACTAACACAACATGTGTTAGCTTCAGTGAAGAAGAAGACAATATACAGTACAAGGGGTGTCGACAAAACAGGGTAGAGGCTGCAGAAGACACTGGATAGAGTGCAAGAATTAAAGACAATAGAGGTCAATATTGCTGTATACATGAGTGTGCAATAATGGTGACCTATGCATGCATAGGCAAGCAGATTGAATGGGTGTAGGGGTGTATTGGTCTGGTTTCTCTACAGAAGCAAAACCAATGACACTTACATATATGTATAGAGAACTTGATACTAGGAAAAATGTCTTAGAGGTTATGGAAGAAGTTAAGACCAGTGCGATTGAAGTTCATGTGTCAAATCTTAGACTAGAGGCTTTTCCTGAGTTACCTGCTGCTGGAGCTGGGAAACTAGGAAGCTAATAAACAAACCAGGAAACAGGGAGGGAGAATGTGAATCAAGAAGACAAGGTGGAAAATGGTCGCTGGTGGATGCAGAGGCAAATCAGCAGATTAGATATTACAGAAACTGCTGATGACTTTCATGAGTGCCAGGGAATATTGTAGATTGATCATGTTCCAAGACACTAGATGTAGGATCCAGACCAGTGGGAAGGAGGAAGAGCATTTTCACAACCTCTCATTTATAGATATGAAATAGACCCGGCCCCCAAGGAGACATCATCAGATTGCAATTTTGATTAAGGAGTTACTTTGTTGCATGTGTTTATTCTAGATTGATTTAATTATGATAGATACAAATTGCTGGGAATTCTGGCTCAATAATATTAACATGAAACCTGACTATCACAGGGAGGAAGAATGATAATATATCCACAAGATCTTTAAGTTTTACAGGAGCATATTAGTATATGAGTATTTAACTTTGTTGCAACTATAAACATGGTTGACATGATGAAGCATACAGGAGACAAAGTTATGAAAACTTTTTAGACAAAACCAAACACCTTCAGTAAATATGTCCTTGGCCTAAGAGCTCAGATTATGTTATTAGGAAACAATGTGATCATTTTGACTTAACATAGTTTTCAAAAACAATGCTTTTCTTCCAAGTTTAGGGAGGTACAATTGGGTCCTTCAAAATTAATGAGGAGGCATTGAAGATGCAATTATTGGCCACTCTCCATCCAGAGGAGAGTTGAAAAAATAATTAGTCCAATGAATTCATGAACTACACCAGCATCAGTCTCTACTTCTTGAGCTCAGAGAAACTAGATCAAGCTTGGCTACCACTACCAACTGGAAGGTATCACATTAAAATGTCTTGGATGTAGTAGAAAAAAGCATAGAACCAAACTCAAAATCATTTTTAAAAAAAGAAAAGAAAAAGCCTGGGTTTACTGATATCATAGAGAAATTGAAATAATAATTTTCTCCGTGAAAATTGATGCTGTACTGGTCTCAAGAGGGTAGAGGTGAAGTGATCTCCAATGCCCCACTTTTCCAAAATGCTGTATGACTCTAATGCTTTGACAGTGACCATCTCAGTTTTTCCTCCCTGTATTCTCTGATGACCCAAGATTCTGCGATTTACTGCAATGGTCACTCAGAACCCACAAAGTTCTTCATGGGTTTAAATGCCACCTCACTATATGGCTGCTTGTTTGGAAACAAACCTTTTAGGCCCCAGACACTATTGTAGCTGATAGCCAGGCTCCACTTAATTGCTTCACCACACTTTGCTATAGCCCCCATATCTTCTGTGCTTCCTTCATGGGGGTGGATATCAAGTAGGGCCCTGTGGAAATAATTAATTGTTCTTGAATTGGAGCTAGGATTTATGTGAGTTGAATGGTTTAAACTTTGTTCTTGATTTCCCCTCAGATACACTTTAGGTTTGATTTGAATATTTTCTGGATTTTTGTTCTACATTGAGGTTTATTTCTTTTATATTTTGTCATTGAATCTTAGGGGTAGTTTTTTCTTTCTGTTTTTTGTTTTGTTTTTTGCTATTGAAAATCAGGATAGACAATCCCATAGAGACAACTAGAATAAGGATTTCTCAGGCAGTGTCTTCAGTGCTGTTTTCTGCCACGCATTCTTCTGGGGAGGTGGTCAATGCAGGTGGAATTGGGGCCAGTCCCGCAGACCTTTTCTGTTAGTTCATTGTTTCACACCAGTATCTTGCCCCACAGGTTTAGTGTTCCAGGTTAGGGAGAGAAGTGGGCCCACCAAGGAACAAACAGAGAGAGAGAGAGAGAGAGAGAGAGAGAGAGAGAACCATAACCAGAGCCACCTAGCCTCCCTGTTTGGAGCAGCCAATGCACAGTGAGGACCACAACATCACCAGGAGACATGATACCCCCGCACTGGCCCACAGCACTGCAGGGACAGCCATGGTAACACAGCATGGAACTTGTGCCTGATCTGAACCCCTGTACCAGAGCAAAACACCACAGGAGCACAAAAGAGAAACAAGGGTAGCAAAGTAACAAGCCCTCAATGAAACCTGAAAATAGACTATGGAATTGATGGGCAGGGCTTGGTATCTCACCAGCCTTACTTGGAAAGCATTCATAGGGCTCAGCAGACAGATCTGGAACTATTTTTAGGCTTTTTTTTTCTTTCTCATATCTATTCATATAAGGTAAGTAGGATGATCAATTCCAAGAAAAAACAATAAGATCAATGGCTCCAGGGAATATGGGAGAGGAGGAAGTGGGAAAGGGAGCAGGGAGCTAACTATACCATGGATAAGGGAACAACAAGAGATCTAAAATCGCTGGTGAAGGAGGGCATAGAATACCTGATGGGGTTTGATCAAAAGCAATATTGCTCAGAGGAATTACTGAGATCCTAATGAAGGTGGAACATGAGAGGGGTACAAAAGGAAAGTAAAAAGAAATAGAGGAAAGAACTATGAAGCAAATGGTATTTATAGGGGCTTAATTATGGGCATGTACAGATATAAATATATTAATATATAATGATAGGGATAAAGGTCTGTGTATATATATTTAAATGTTAAGTATTAAGGTGGCAGTTATTAGCTCTCTACTCAAGTCCTATCTCAATGCAAGAACACTTTGTTCCAATAACCTGATGTTCTGTGAGGCTGATCTTCACTAAAGGGTCACGAAAGACAATATGGAAACATAAGCAAATGTGGTGAGAAAACTGATGGTGGCCAGTTATCAAAAGATATAGCATCTGGGGTCTTAAAAGCTTGAAGTTCAACAAGTGGCCATCTATTCAGGAAGCAACAAAATCCACGTGGAAGAAGCACACCAGTCTGTGTGATCATAAAGGGTGGGCAGAGTCTGGTTTCAGGCATCAGAAGACCTAAACAAGCAATTATATTCTTGTAAACTCTGGGAGTCATAGTGGAGACCCACAACCCATCTGTCAACTATTGGACATCCCCTCACAGAAAGACGATGGAAAAGCAATGGGTTGACCGTGGTGCATCAAAGCACTGACAGAAAACATGACATTCCTCAAGTTCTTTAATGCTTCTCCTTGTCCCCCCCACACCGATTCTCATGACCCCAGTTCTACCTTACAGTTATGCCTAGACTGAAGCTTTTATCCTGGTACAGATAAGAGTTCTCAATACAAGGAATCCATGACAGTTAAATCCCTTATGAACAGTAATGTGAGTTGTGATACAATTAAGATAGGAGGAATGTAGGAGGAGAAAGGGGGAATTTTTCACAGTGGGGAGATGAACAGCAGAAATGTGGGTGAATGCAGAGAGTGAACAATGCCAATTATGAAAATGAATATAATTTATCAAGGGTTCATGAGGATGGGACGGTGGGGGGGAGGGGAAAAAGTGGAGCAGATACAAAGGGTTAAGTTGAATTTTTTTAAAATGATGAAAATACCGTGTGTACACTTGTGCTCAATACAAGCTGTAAGAGTCTCAAATAAAATGATTTATTAAAAATAATTAAAGATTTGCATCCTTGAAAATCCAAAAGACCAGTTCTTCCCTCCCCAATTTTGCTGTTAGCCATAACCGTAAAAGAAAGAATAACGGTTTCTGGTGGATATGGTGGTGGAGGTAGGGAGTTAAAGGGGATCTGACACCATGGATTTCAAGAAGGAAGGGGTGGAACATGGTTTCCCATGTACATGGAATAGCAAATAATGTGGGATCCAAGTGACAAGATAAACTGAAATATATCTATGAAAAGATAGCATGGTACTAGATCCTGGAGTTCCTTGACGCATAAAAGAATGAGTTTGGAACATTGCTTGTAACAAAGAGAACCATGGACATTGTGGTAGTTACATAATCTGGTGTCTTTGGAACTCTAAAGAATTAAGAGTGAAGGCGTGGACGCTAGTCTGTCAATCAGATCATGGTCAATGTGACTGCTGTGTGGACATTGGCTTTCTCCTGAGAATCTGGAAGCTCCTGTAATTCCTCCTTGGAGGCAGAAGATACTCTCTGCTGACTCTCTTAGAGACTCTCTACTGACAAGACTCAAGACTCCCTCCCTGTGAGACATTCCTTCAGAGAAGCTGCCTCGACCTAACCCGAGGGAGCCAGAACCCTTGAGCTGGAGAAACTACTGAGAGACACTGCCACCGCTGAGATGCTTTCAATGCCACTGAACCCAGCAGACTGCCAACTCAATGGCCTGTGGTTTTCTTGCATTTGGAGTCATTGCATATATTCTGTGAGTCTGAAGAGGACTTTATTGGTTGATATTGGACATAGGGACTAATATTGCATTTATGGACTTGATCTGGACTGAACTAGACTGTTTCCTCAATATTCAACTGCTCTTTTAAAATCAAACTCTTCCTTATACATGTCTATGCATTTGTTACTCTTGTCTCCCTGGACTAACACAGGCATTTATTCGGTAAGTAAATGACTTGCTGTGATTGTTAGGTTTCATCCAGTCAGTTCTGACCCACACAACCCTCCACACAGCACAACAAGGCATTTCCTTGTCCTGTGTCATCCTCACGATTGTTCCTATGCCCGAGCCCATTGGTTCAGCCACTGACAATCTTTCTCCTTGAGGACCCTCCTTTCTTGCACTGCCCCTCCACCTTGTCAGCATGATGTTCTTCTCCAAGGACTATTCTCTCCTGATGACATGTCCAAAGTATGTAAGAAAAAGTCCTGCCACATTCATCTTTGAGAGCTCTGTGGCTGCACTGGATCCAAAACAGACCACTATTTCCTTATAGCAGTCCTTGATATTTTCAATATTTTTCTCCAGCACCACAATTTAAATGTATCATTTCTTCTTTGTCTTCCTTATTCAATGTCCAGTTTTCACATGCATATGAGGCAATGGACAATATTATGACTTAGATCAGGTACCCTTTATTCCTAAAAATAAAATTCTTGGTTTTCATTACTCTAAAATGTATTTTTATGCAGCAGATTTGCCAAATGGAATGCTTCTTTTGATCTCTTCACTGCTACTTCCATGACTGGAGATACAAGCCAGCAAACAAAATTCCTGGCACTTTCTACCTTTTCTCCATTCATCGTGACATTGCCCAGTTGTGAGGATTTTAGTTTTCTATGGTAATTCATACTGCAGGCTGCAATCTTTGAATGACAAGTGCGTCAGGTCCTCCTCACTTCAGCTACCAAGGTTGGGCCATTTGCATATCTTGGGTGATAAATAAGACTTTCCCCACTGCTGATGCCACATTATTCTTCCTATCAGCTAGTTTCTTTATTTGCTAAGCAAGTACACTGATGCATACTTTTCTTGATTTTAAGGGATCCGGTATTCTGTTGTTCTGTTTTCACGACCACCTCGCAGTCCGTGTACAAATTCTGCAGGAGCACAATGAATGGTTCTGGAATCCCCATTCTTTTCAAGGATGACCATAGACTGCTATAATCCACACATTGGGATAGCTTTACATAGTTAATTAAACATAGGTTAGCATATTTCTTGTATTCTCTGTTCAAAGCCAGATCTACCTGACATCATCAAGGGCATCCTGTGTTCCACGTTCTCCTCTGAATTCAGCCTGTTGTAGCAGTCATGTGCTTATGTTAATTTTATGATTGAAATGTACAGTCTAGCCTGTTAATCTGGAGATAGCCATTGAGTAGCCGATGAGGCCTCTAAGTGGGCATGTCTTTCAGCTGAGACTCCTGGGAAATCTCACAGTATTTCCCTCGTGAAGATGAGAAGCTATCTTCCCCAGTTGTTGGGAGTTAGTCTCAGAGACGATTAATCATGGACAAGACAAGCTGGCAGTGTTTTGAGAAGTTGGAGGAGCCAGTGGAGAGACCACACGGCTTTGCCCTGATGAAGACAGACCTCTGAAGCTGGGGTGGCATGCTGTTGAAGGACCTGAGCCCTGGAAGCAAGGAGCCATGGGGAGACCCCTGCCAGCGCCAGAATTTTGCACCCACTGACCTGTGACTTCCTGAGTTGGAAGCAGATTTTATAGACTGATTTCGGGCATATGGGTTAATATTGGACTTATGACTTTGCACTGGACTGGATTGGGATGCCTTCTTAGTGTCACATTTCTTTTGTATATAAACCCTTTCCTTATACCTATATGCGTGTCTCTGAAATTTGTTCCTCTAGTCTATCCGGACTAACACACCTGTTAATGTACTGCTGCAATTGTTGCTGACTGGTCTTCAGATACATTTTATTTGTATATGATATTAATGATATTGCCCTATAGTTTGAGCATTTTGCTGGGTCACCTTTCTTTGGAATAGATACACATATGTTTCTCTTACACTCAGTTGGAAAAGTATCTGTCCATCGAATTTCCTGGCACAGAAGTGTGTAAAATACCAACATTTTTGTTGATATTCTGTCAATTTTGGAGGTTTGTTTTTAATTAATACAATGCATGCAGTTTGAAGTTATTCTTTCAGAAATCATAAGCCAGATACCTCCTAAAATGTTTGAATATCCATTTGTTCCTTTGGGTACTACTACTCTGTGTATATTTTCCATGTTGTTGTGATACTCGCTGCATAATTCATTATTTTGTCCATAGTATCTGTCAATACTGTAATAACTTCGGGCTTGAACTTTTTCTTGAGTTCTTTCCATTTCAGATATGCTGAACTTGCTATCCCTTTTTTGATTTTACAACTCTTGGTCTTTACACATTTCATTATAATATTTGACTTTGACTTCTTGATCTGCCCTCTTGAGCCAGTCTTTAATTTTAATGTATTTCTGTAAATTCCTCATTTCTTCCATTTGCTTTAACTTAACTACAATTAAGAGACAATTGCAGCATCTCTCTACCATCCACTTTGATCTTGTCACTCTTTCCTGTCTTTTAAATGACTGCTACTTTCTACTTAAGAATGATGTTCTAAGGGCTGAGCCCCGGTGGCGTAAGTGGTTGAGTGCGGAACTGCAGCCTGTGGACTTGGCGGTTCAAATCCAGCGGCAGCTGCGTAGAGCCCACGACCACCAGAGGCAGTGATGCCCACAAAAAAAAAAAAAAAAAAAAAAAGGAATGATGTTCTAGGTGGAAGTCAGAAAAAAAAAGTGATATTCTAGTTGCCCTTCCCACCTCATTAGAACGTCTGTCATTATTGCCCAATACCTCAAATATTTTCTTGAGTTGTCCTCAAAATTCAGATGGGATAGACTCAAGGAATTATCTCTCATGGATTTGTTTTAATTTTCTCAAGCTGTATTCTGAACTTACATATGGCCAACTGATGGTCTATTACATAGTCAGTCGCTGATCTGTTTTTTTTTTCCTTTTAATGATTTTATTAGGGGCTTTTGCAGCTCTTAAAACATTCCATGCATCATTTGTATCAAGCATATTTGTACACATGTTGTCATCTTCATTTCCAAATATTTTCTATTTGAGCCCTTGCTATAAGTTCTTCTTTCCCCCTCCTTTTCTTTTTTTTTATAAATCATTTTATTGGGGGTTCATACAACTCCCATCATGATCAATACATATGTCATTTGTATGCAGAATACATTCCCACACTTGTTGCCATCATCACTCTCAAAACATCCTTCCTCCACTTAGGCCCCAAGTACCAGCTTCCCATATTTCTGCTCCCTTCCCACTTCTCTTTCCTCCCATGAACCCTTAATAATTTACAAATTGTTATTACTTTTTTCATATCATACACTATCTGATGTTATTACTTTTTCATATCGTACACTGACCCATCACTCACGTCCCTGTTATCCATACTTCAAAGAGGAGGTTATATATAGATCGCTGAAGTTGGTTCCCCCTTTCTATTCCACCATCCCCTCCACCCTTCCCGTATCAACACTCCCAGCACTGGTCTTGAAGAGATCATCTGTCCTAAATTCCCCATGTTTCTGGCCCCAGTGTACATCCTCTGGTCTATCTGGATTTGTCAGGTAGAGTTGGGATCATGATAGTGGTTGGGAGGAAGCATTTGAGAATTAGAGGAAAGCTGGATATTTCATTGTTACTATACTATACTGGCTGTTACTGTACTGTACTGTTACTATACCGGCTTACCTCCTCCCTGCAACCCCTCTGTAAGGGGATGTCACTTCACCTATTGATGGGCTTTGGGTGTCCCCAATCTGTACTCCCTCTCATATGTAATGATATTATTTTTAGTTCTTTGATACCTAATACCAGATCCCTTTGACACCGCATGGCCGCAAAGGGTTGTATACTTCTTCCATATGGGTTTTGTTGCTTCTGAGCTAGATGACCTCTTGTTTACTTTCAAGCCTATATGATACCAGATGCTATATCTTTTGATAGCCAGGCACTATCAGCTTTCTTCACCACATGTGCTTATGCACACATTTGTCATCAGTGATCATATCAGGAAGGTGAGCACACAATGTTATGCTATTTACTTTTTGAAGCCTGATAACTGATCCCTTTGACACCTCATTGTCCCACAAGTTGGTGTGTTTCTTCCATGTCAGATTTGTTGCTTCTAAGCTAATGGATCCTTGTTTACTTTCAAGCTTTTAAGACTGCAAACACTACATCTTTTAATAGCCAGGCACCATCTGCTTTCTTCAACACACCTGCTTATGCGCATATTTGTCTTCAGTGATAGTGTCGGGAAGGTGAGCATCATAGAATGCCAATTTAATAGAACAAATTGCTCTTGCAATGAGGAAGTACTTGAGTAGAGGTCCAATGCCCATCTGCTGTCCTAATCCTAACCCTATAAGTATATGCACAAGTATATATTTCCCCATTGTTATATATAAATATATTCACCTATGTATATGCCTTTATTTAGACTTCTTTAAGTGTCCTTTACCCACCCAGTTCTTCTATTTTCTTTTACTTTCCTTTTGTCCACTATCATTTCCTGCCTCCACTAGGGTTTCAGTAGTTTCTCTCTGTTACCTTACTCTTGATCAATCCCTATTAGACCTCTCACATCCACCTTGTCATAGATTTTGAATCACATGTTAGTCCCTTATCCCTGTGCTGCTCAACACTATTTCATTTATCCCTCCTCTCCATCTCCCATGTCACCCTCAGAATCATCAGTCCCATCATTTTCACCTCCAGACTGTTCATCCAGCCTACCTTATCTAGATAGACCTACAGAGATAACAATATATACAAAAAAGACATCCTAAGATGAAGCAACCAAAGAAAATAAAAATGATAACAACCCCCCCAAATGTCCTATATCTATATATGCACACATATATGTATATGTGTGCATATATAGATATATAAAATAACAATATAGAAACCTGTAAATAGTTCAAGGTCTATTTGTTAACCTCCAGGAGGGTCCCCTGGTTGAACTGGATGGGGTGCCACACCCTGGCCCCAGAGTATATCCTTGGCATTTCATCGGGAACTCCATGCTCTGTTACACACACCCTTAGTTTGTTGCCATGGTGTACTTGGGTCAGAGAAGGTATAATCCTGACCTTGTTTCTCCATTTTTGACCCCGTAGGGCCTTGGGTCAGGGATGGTAGCCATATTTCATAGTGGGGCTGGCCTCTCTGTGCATCAACTGTTCTGAGTTGGAATATCATCCTGAAGGCTTGATGTACCAGGATGCACTCCATTCTCTCTTCCTCCCCATTCATTTGTTCTCATGTGCTCTGGCCTGACCTGATTTCACCTGCTGATACTGAGCTTCTTCCATGTCTCTTCCTGCAGTTGGAGCCAATTCGATTTTTATGTATTCCATCCGGAGAAATCATGTGTGTAGTTCCCTTCCATGTTGTTGGGGGACAAAAAAGTATTTCCTATGAATAAGATCCCCACCTTTATTTATTTCATCAAGTCCATATAGTCCAATCAGTGTTCCTTTTTCTTTGTTTTCAACTTTTGAATTTTAATCAACAATTATCCATTCACCTTTACTGAATATTTGATTAATATATCACTGAAGCCATTGGTATAATTATTCAATTTCTTCAGCACAAACTTCTCTGGTTGTCATAAATTTGAGTAATAGTTGTATTGATAGGATTTCCTTGAAGGTAGATAGATCCTAGCCTATCACAGACAGTATTGTACTTCATAGCCGATTGCCAAATATCCTTTTAGACAATGAATGTAATGCCATTCCTTTTGATTGTGTTATTCCCAGCATAGTAAATCATATGATTTCCTTATTCAAAATGGCCTATACTAACCTATTTCAGCAACTAATTCCTCCTAAATTGACTTTTATGCTTTCTATTTCATATTTGATCACTTTCAATTTTTCTGGATTTGTAATTTGCATTCTTAATTCCAATCATTAATAGATTTTTGAAGTGATTTCTCCTTAACTTGAGTTGTTCCCCATCAGCAAATTAAGATCCAACGTCTCCAATCCCATAGGTTTTACCTGACTCCAGTTAGTTTGGTTAACATTCCACTCAGAAATCAGCTCTAATTCACATTTTGAGTGCTTTTGGATCCAAGGAATCAATCCTTTGCCACTAACTCTGACAATGTTCTGCTTCTACTCATTAGCCCTTCAGTAGCAGCTGATAATGTTTCCAAGTTATGTATAAGGTTTTCAGTGAATACTTCCTCATATTCAGGTAGCTGAGTCCTTCTTCATTGTCTATTCCTAACCTATAAACTTCATCGAAACCAGTTTACTTTTTGTGACTCAGCTGGCATGTGAAATACCAGCAACATAGCTTATAGCATCACAGAACACACAAGCCACACAGTAAGACAAACTGACAGACAAGTAATGGAAAAGATATGGGATCATGTTTTCTTATTTTTATGTTATTTAAATATCCTGTTTTCTTAGTTAGAAATGCCCTCCAACCAGATTTTTTTCAAATACCTCATTGTATCTGAGTGTATATATTTTAGAGAAACTTCTTTTTACCTCTTTTGGACTAATTTTCTCTGAATTTGCAATGCATGCATCATTTCATCATCTTTCCTTCTGCTCAAATCACTTATACTTTTATTTCTTATATATAATATTTATTTTCTTATCTTTCTCCATCACTTGACATCAAGCAGAATTTCTCACTGTTCTTTGTATTTTCAGTATCTCCAATCATGTTGTTTTCTGTGTCCTTAATAAATTGTAGTTGACTGAATGACTAGAACTATATCTTGGAAAGATAATTTGTCATCAGTGTAGGGGTTGCATTGAACAGACAACAGAATGAAATTAGAGATAATAGCTAGATGGCCTCTGTAATGGGAGATCATGAGAAGATAAAATAAGGTGAGCAGAGAAATAGAAAAGAGGCAATGAGGAAGGAAAGCAAATCAACTTAGAAGCTGATGAGGTAAGACAGAGGCAAGGGTACTGAGATGAAGAGCTCCTTGGTAACTTGCAGAAAATGTTGCACATCAACTTACATCTGAGTGGCTTTGATAAAAGAAGATATGCATGTTTATGGTTTATATTTCATATGCCTGTTAAAGGTCCACTTCCTTTTTCCCTCTTCAGATGGCTAAAAGACATTTTTTTACTATTTAAAGAAGTGCAGGCTCTTTCTTTTGCCTAGAAACCTTTCATGATTTTTCTGCAAGTTTGAACTGATTACTGCAAGAGACCATTGCAATGAGGAGGGGGATATCAAAGAGGAAACTGTGCATTTATTATTGTGTCTTAAAAATAAATAATATGTAATATCTTATAATCATTATGTGTTTGAACATTTAAACTTTATTGATCTTGCTCAACTGAATAAAACTTAATTACGTGTCATTTTTCTCTTGCTTCTTCACAGTACGCTGTCTGGCTAGTCCTCTGGGTTACGTGGAATGTGTTTGTTATCTGCTTCTATTTGGAGGCTGGAGACCTCTCAAAGGTAATTTACCATTTGATTTTGCTAAGACATCAGTAGTTCGTTATCAAGTCTCTTCTTAATAGAGTCTCACTCCATTCTTGTCACTTAGATGCACCTCAAACGATGGCAAAATTAAAATGTCCTGATATGTATTTCTGGTTTCCTTCCATGCCTGGTGTTCACAAAATCAGCCTTTTATTGTTACAAGTAAAGCTTGTGTAAAAAAAATTATGCGTGGAGTGTGGGGTATCCAACACTTGAACAGGATCTCAGGAGTGACTTTGTGGTTGTGGACAATGAGAGCTCCAGACAGCAGGGCACAGGGCTCCTGGTACCAAAGTCAGGTCCAAGAGAATGAATGTAGTTTACAGTTGGTATGTATAATGTGACTTCCAGATCTTTCAAGAGCTGTATGGATCATCCAGTGAACATATTGTATAGTCAATGGCTAACATCATAAGCGAGTACATAATTAATAAGCAATGAGGTGAATCATCATCTTGACATCCTGCTAGTTGACCTGGAACACCTCTGAGCCCACCCCAGGGTAGGAATCTCTGATGAGTGTCAACAACAGATGCCAGAAGAGGGTTTTGCTACATTTTACAGTAGGTGGGTCAATAGAACCTGATTGCTCTTGTCTTCAGGTAACCTCCTGGCACAGAGAAGAGCCAGATACAGGTTTGAGTCGTCTTATATTGTAGTCTCATTATGGCAGTTCCTTAATGGAGAGTTATTTTCGGCCTAGAAAACATATTTAGAAACAGTGGAGATCTTTCTCAAAATAGGGCTAGTTTTATAAGTCCATGGTTGTGAGCATAGGAATAATGTCAAATACACCGTAGCAAGTTCTTAGTTTATCACAATAATGAAATAGAATGATTAATAGCCATGCAACATGCTTTTAAAACAGAAATATTGTTGAGCCCCGGTGGCGTAAGTGGTTGAGTGTGGGACTGCAGCCTGCGGGCTTGGTGGTTCAAATCCAGCGGCGGCTCTTAGGAGTGGCACTGGGTAGCACCCATGACCACCAGAGGCAGTGATGCCCCCCCCCCAAAAAATGAAAGATTGAAATGTTTGAATCAGAATAGGTGTCCCCACCAATACCCATAAGTGAGATATTGCAAAGAAATTTTGAATTATTTTAACTTACATAGGGCACCAATAGACATTTTCTTGGTGGACTGATGCAGCAATGTATTATTTGCAGATAAATTAATTGAAGAACATAACTAAAGAGAGAGGTCATTTAATACCAAAAAATTTTAAATTACTCAAAAATAACCCAGAAAATACTTTTGAATCCTCACTATTTTGTTTCTTTATCATTTCTGTGCTGTTTGATTTTTTTCTACTCAAGTGCAATTAATAGAACATAAGTTAAAACCAGTATTCTATTCAAGGAGACAGTAATTCTGACTGAAAAATGTGAAGTGGAATGGACTTGCACTTCTTGACAGTAACTTGAAAACTTGACAAACCAAATGAAACTCACCATATAAAACAGAGAAAAATTGTCCCTGTGAGTTCAGAGACTCTATCTCTTTACAGGGATAGAAAAACCTCTTCCTTCTATCAAGAAATGGCTGGTGATTTCAAACTGCTGACCTTCTAATTTCAAACTATAGCTCAGCATGTGCCCCTTGTGCCCACCAGGTATAAGGATTGCTAAAATTCTCTTCAGCTCTGTCATGAGAGAAGGAGCCTTGGTGGAAAAGTGGTTTCTGGACTGGTCTGCTAACTTCAAGGGCAACAATATGAGCCCACCAGCCCTTCTGCAAGAGAAGGAGGCCATCTTGTCCCATTAAGATTACATTCTTGGAAACCCCTGGCAGTTCTCTGTCTTTTTCTAGGGTTACTAGGAATCAAACTTGATTCAATGACAGTGCCTATTGGAGAAGAAAAACCACTTGCTTAATAAGGCTTAATATTTTTTTTTGTTTTTTTTTGGGGGGGGGGGCATCACTGCCCTCTGGTGGTCGTGGGAGCTACCCAGCACTGCTCCTGAGAGCCGCCGCTGGATTTGAACCGCCAAGCCGTGAGCCGCAGTCCTGCACTCAACTACTTATGCTACCGGGGCTCAGCCCCAAGGCTTAACATCTTTACAAACACACACACACACACACACACACACACACACACACACAAATCAGCACAAAGGAAAATCCAGAGACTATCTTTGCAGAGTTCTATATTTTTAGGGGTGTAAAGGAATTTGGGGGAGAAGTGATACATATTTACAACCCAGCATACACAAGCTGCACAGGGTGAAGTGAACATTTTCTATGATGTTCATTCATTATTTACCTGGGAGACGTAGCTTTATATCAAACAGAAATAATCTTGATTTGTTCAATGTCAAAAGATGAAGAATAAAATAAGAGGGTGACATTATGGGGTGAGAATGATCCGAGGCGTCGTGGACCTGTGGTACGATGGTGAGATGTTCCACAAAGCCTGGCTCTGACCTTCTGCAAGATCAGTCCTGGTGGATGCAGTCCTGTGATTCTTACAGGGCATCATCCATTCTCACACTGCTGAGAGCCCGCACTTCTTTCAGGAAGGTGCCATGACCAATGGAAATAAATTGTTCAGGCAGCGCTAAGAAGGGCACAGACAGGATGACTGCTGAAAACTCACATTCTCTTCCATGCAGGGCCAGGTTGGTGGAAAATGCTTCCAAAGGACTCGAATTCCTGACCCAGTTTATACATGTCTTCTGGTCTATAATCCACTTAGCTCAGAGAAATCCCACAGTTGAGTGACTTTTAATCGATATTTTCCATGTTTTTAAAAAAATCATCTAAATTCTTCAGAAGGCAGGATGGAGGCATGTTTTCTGACATAAATAATGATTAATCTGAGTTTGTGTAATGTTTTTGTGGAGGGCTGGTGGTGCTTAGAGCGCTCGTTGGCCTTGCGTTGCTACCCTGGAGGTGGCCGCTCCTCGAGGAGATAGAGAAGAGACCTTCTCCTTCCACAGAGCCTCCTTCTCAGAAACCTGCAGTTCTACCCCATTCGCGAGCGCCAACCCGGAGTCAGAAAGGACTAAATGTTGGTGATGTGTTTTTGGCTGTTTGTTTGTTTAACATTTTTGTAAATCAAGAGAGGCTTGAGCCAAGTTGCCTAGCACAGGTTTTGTAATCATATTCACCTCTCCCTGTGATGATGGCAAGAGCCAAACAAAGACCGATAAAAGCAAAACGAAGGCTTTAGCGCATTACATAGAGGCTTGGTAAGCTCAGTGAGATCAAACCCTAAAATGTTATCATGTATGAGAGCTGATACCTAAGAGACTAAGAATTTTCCCAGTGCAGAGACAATGAATGACTAAACTTTGGCAATGTAGTAGTTAATAACATTTTCTTTTCTTTTCATTTTGTAAACCACGGCTAAGCTCTACAGAGCACATTAAATTTTAATAATTTCCTTTTAACAAATATTCTAAAGAAAACCATAAAGGGCAACGTTGTAAAGTGGCATGACTAAGTTTCTCTCTCTTTTCTACGCAAAGAATTTAAGAAAGGTGTATTTAGAGTCCTGGGGGCACACTCCTTACCTCACTCACCACCTCGGAGTCAATGCGAGCCTGTGTGAGATGCTGAGACTGAAACTGTTGAGGGGAATTGAAAGCCAGTCTTTCTCCTGGGGAGCCGCTGGTGGTTTTGGACTGCCAACCCTGTGGATGGTAGCCCAACTCATTAGCCCTACGTGACTTTGACACAGTTGTTATAGTACTCAGTTGGTCACCTCAAACATGAGAGTTCAGATCCGCTCACAGTTCGGTCAGAGAAAAGCCTGCCCAGTGTGCACTCATACGCAGGCACAGCCCTGGAGACATGACGAGGCACTTCTGCTAGGTGCTAAGCAGGCATGATAAGTGAGACATGCCGTGCAATTTGGGTGGGTATAAATACCACTTAATTCTCTGCTATAACCACCTTACACTCTACAGTGTCAAAGGAGAAGCTTGGGTGATTAAATAATGTAATGATTCAAGAACATTTTAAAATGGCATCCTGGAGTTGATGATAATTCTTGGACTAGAGAATAGAAATCACTGTTTTTCTCCCCTCCCGCCCCCCTGCAGAAAACCAAGAGTACTTTGAAATGATCTACTTTGTGAATGGGTCATTGTGTTTGGCTTTGGGGGAAGCATGCAAAATAGAATTGAGGAGGAAATTCAGTGATGTTTATTTCTTTTTTTTTTTTCAGTTTTTTTTTGGGGGGGGCATCACTGCTCTCCGGTGGTGGGAGTAGGAGGCCCAGCCCCACTGCTGGAATTAAATCTCCGTCCCAGTGGACCGCAATCCCGTGCACAACCACTGTGCCACCGGGGCTCAGCCCAGTGATGTTTATTTCTAACTGAGGCCTATTTCCGTACTGTATTTTTAACATTGTATACTTACATATAAGCCTACTCGTATATCAGAAGGCACCTGATAATACCACAAAAACTGCATTAAAAATGTGCTAAGAAACCCAAATCATACACGAGTATATTTGGTAAGTTATTGCTTCGGAGTGAATATTATCAGGAAGTGATACTATGATGTTAAGAAACAAACAGTAAAAGGAACTTTAGTTAACTATTTCAAAATTGAACTTTGTTTTTGGCATTTTCCACAGTGTCTTCCCATTTCTCTATTAATCTCTCTTCCTTGTGCTGAGGAACAACACAAACAGATTAACCAACCCAATGTGGATATTCAGTAATGAAATGGCTTAATTACAAGAATATGAGACACAAGATTAACCTGTTAGAAATTCAGTTTTCTTTTGTATCCAATATGTAACCGCAAAATCATTGTTAACATTTTAATTAATGAATTTTAATTATTTTCCTCCTCAAATTGAGAGAGAAGGAAACTAATCAACTAGAGAAATGGCTTTTAACTTTTTTTATGAAGGCAGTAAAGTATATAATATCACTCAACACAATGATTTAAAGCAAAAAATAAACTGTTTACATTAAACAGTTTAGATATTTGTGCTCAAACTGAATATCCAGAAGCATCCTGGCATTTTAATAGATGTCCAGTTAATCTATTCCTTTTGCAATCCAAAGTGTCTTCTACTACTATAGGCATCAATTGTCTTTGAGCAATTAATTAATTGGACATAGGCTATTAGATTAATACTTTGGAGACTTCATTCAAATAAGAGTTCTGTGGCCATTGAGTCAAATCCAACTCCCAGCAACAAGTCATTAAGACAAAGTCCCATGGGAAGTCCCAAGTTATCACCCCTTACAGAAGTAAACTGCCCCATTTCTTTCCTGTGGAGTGGCTGGGGGGGTCTGACCTGTCAATCTTTGGGTTCACATCCCAGTACTTTCAATGTAGTGCAACCAATTCTCCTTCATGTTAATAGTAATGTTCTCTTGTATTATTCTGAGAAGTTAGGACTCTTTTTCTCATATATGAAAAATAGAGAATTATGAGCGAATGTCAGATATCAACTAAATTGACTTATATTCCCAGAACAACAAAGAGGCTATTTGTTTTGTATCAATGTTTAACTTTATATTTCTTAAACAGTTACAAGTAAAATAAAGATAATATGGTACTTGTTCTATAAGACTTATCACATAGAAAAAAAGATTTACATTATAGTTTTCAAATAGGAATAGAAGAAATTTGGTGGCCATCTGGCTATCCTGAAAGACTTGTGTTTAGAAGTGATGTAATTATAAGTATATTTTAGGCTAAATGATAGTCTAATGCTTTTTACTCTATGCCTATTTTGCGATCTCATTTTCTCAACTTATTGAGAAAGCTTATTCAGTGAATGAAGTAAGCACCTTTACAAATAAATTTAGTGAACATGAAAAATAACCAAGGTATTTTTTTTTATTTTTCAACTGTTCTACTGGCAAATAATTTACATATCATATAATTCCGTAGTTCAGTCATTCAATCTTATCACAAAAATCTTTTACACTCAAAATAGTTAAATTTAATTTGTTTCAGTTTGTTCTTTGTATGCAGGCATGTGAGTACATATCTTTTTTTTTAGAGTACATATCTTCAGTACATATCTTTTATCTTTTCATTTTATTATTAAAAACATATCTAGTGAGATATCGCAAATCCAAATTCACTGACATGGAGTCAATAGCCTCTCACGGTGCCCTAGAGTACAGAATAGTACTTACTGCCTCTGTGAGTTCCAATATTCAGAGAACCATGTACTATTGTGCCATTCCCAGGTTTATTTATTTTGTAATAAAATTATTTACACTTTAGAGACTTATTTTATATTTCCATACTGTTTTTCCAATAAAAACTAAAGGTTGGATCAAACTTTGCCTTTCTGGTTTCATATGTTCCATTGTGATATGGGGAGGAATTTGTTGTGATCATGTTTAAAGACTGTAACATAAGAATGAATTAAACCTAATGAAATTCATAATTTGAACCAACTCATTTAAGAACAGCTTCAAGGAAGTTAGTTCTATGCAATGATTTTGATACTTACTTAAGTGTTTGAGCTATAAATTTTCACTTTAAAAATTATACATAAAAAGGAAGAATAGAAACATGTAAGAAGTGACTTATTTAAACTCCAGGGACAACTTCATTCTTGTGGAAGTCTGAGAGAGGACAAAGGGTGAAACTGTAGACAAGGAACAAATCCTTAAAATCACACGCAAGTGTTAAGGGGAACAATGTACTATTGTGCCATTCCCAGTTTTGTCTATTTTGTAGTAAAATTATTTACATTTTAGAAATATTATTTATATCTCCATGCTGTTTTCCCCATAGAAACAAGTGCTTGGATCAAACTTTGCTTTTGTGGCTTCATATGTACCCTTGTGATATTGAGAGGAATTCGTTGTAATCATGTTTTATGTGTATTGTTACAGTAACTTACATACCAAGAGTGTCGATGCACATACAACTAAAGGAATATATTGGAACATTAATTTCAGACTATGTGCTTTAATAAATATCATGAGGTAAATAGATTGAATCCATATTTTTGCTTATCTATTGTATCTGCTTTACTTACAGTAAAATGTGCATGGTCTAAGAAAACTTACATCAATTAAGACTCATTAGAAAAAATATATTTCTCATTCATCAAAGTAAATGTGGTTGTAAGATAGATAGTAAAACATTCTACATGCTGTTGGTTATTCAATGCAATATAAGCCTTTCCCAAACATACAAATGTACCTATCTTTTTTAATTTGGTCTAATTGTCACCCCCTCTCTTCACTTGCTTTCCTTGATAATGTATTGAATTAAGGTGCTTTTTTTCTTTCTATAATTGTGTTTCCTTAGTTTATTATATTTTTAATATTTTCATACCCCTAACGAAAAGAACAGGGTCCTTGAACCTTTCTACTTTTCTGTCTTTCACTTAAAAATGCCATCTGCTGTCATGATTTAAATCATTTCTACACATATGTCTTCCAGATTGATATGTTCAATCCTGACCTTGTTGCTAAGCTAAACTCCCACATGTCCAGCTTCTTGCTGGTATCATGTCAATTCCATTGTCACCTTAAATTTAACATGCACAAAAGGATGTATCATCATACCACAAGACTACAATTTCTATATTGGCCATCAGTTAATGAAATGTCACATTCTACAATAATTTATTTTGAGATTCCTTATCATAAAGAAACCATGAATTTTTCTTTCACTCATACAGAATTTCTGCTAATTTGGTCAAGATACTGGCTATATAATACTATAAATGTCAGTGATAAAATAATTTTTATATACAGTATATCAAAAATACTTATTTTTCAGAATGTCAAATTCAGTTAACATTTTCAGATTGTCCACATTTTATTTTATTTTATATTTAGTGTTTTGTGTGTACATACATTATAAACTTCAGAAACCAAGCATTTGAAATAGTACATATAATTACAGGTGGTAATGCTCTGGAAGCATACAAACTCCACATCGAAGAGCTAGTTTGAAGATGTTATATCGAGGGAATATTTGCTGACTCATGTTTAGGACCAAAAATGAACGACCGAGGCATTGGACATGTAGAAAGCTACTTTTGAGCATAGCCATGACCACCTTCAAGTTCCGACATTTGCTGAAGCCTTGGTCTCCAAGCAGTCTCATTGTGATCGAGTTGATTCTGACTCATAATGATCATATGGGACAGAGTAGAAGTGCTCCTGCATGCTCCCAAGGCTGTAAATCCTTCTAGGAGCAAAATAGCCTCATCTTTATCCCATGGAATAGTGAGTAGTTTTAAACTGCTCACCTGTGTTTATCAGCCCAACATGTAACTCATTATGGTACTGAGGCTGAAAAGATAAGGTGAGGGGAAATTCTGAAAATCGGAATAGCATTTATTGCCCTCTTTTGAAACATATTAGAGCTCAGAGAAGAAACCACCAGAGAGTCCAGGACAAACCAGACAGAAACTTGCTCAATGTACACACTGCGCCTGAAATCCCGACTCACTTGTGATGACCCCTTGAGATCATTGAGGTGACCATCTACCACTTGGTCTCTCAAGCTGAGGGAAAGCGAAAACATTTCCAGCAAAAAGTATGCTTACCTAAATATGTTGCAATTTATTTACTTATACGTGATTTCAGTCAATCAACAATTACTAGGCATGCTGAAAGAGAGTACTTGACTGAAAGTGAAGAAAAGCACATTCTTGAAATAGATGCAGAAGTGATTTAGCTATTGTAATCACCTGTTAAGGACCTAACAGGACACCATATAAGAGGATTTCACAAAACTTGTGATTAAACTATAATGGAATTTCTCCATGAGTTTTTTAAGCTCTTTTCTATGTTCAAGGGAATGAAGGGGAAAATAGCAGTAACATATTAGTAGATAAACAATTGTCATGGAGGCCTGGCATCTATAAAAAGAATCAAATATAAATTCTAGAAAAAAATAGAATATGTAAAGGTAACATTGAGGCGCATTCTAGTTGATTCCAGCTGATTGAAATTCTATCTATAATTGAACAATGCACTGCACATTCCTACCTCATCCTAACAATTGTATGCACCCAGTGAATGAATCAGTCGATCTCATGGCTGTGCTCCTCTTTTACACTGCCTCTCTACTTTAATGATGTCCTTTTCCAGGGGCTGAGCTCTCTTAGAGCACGTCTGAAACACATGTCCTGAAACATGAGACAAACAATTACCATTCTTGTTTCTAAAGACCATGTGGCCATTCTTCCTTCAACACAGATTCTTGCAGGTCATGATACCATTCTTTACCAACATCCTAATCCTAATACATCAATTTTATAGCATCTTCTTTATTGAATAACTTTCTTATGCATATGCTTTTTTGTTGATACGTGCCTCCAAATTGACTCTGACTCCTCGTGGCCCTCCATGCAACAGAACGAGACATCACCAGGTCGGGCCCCGTTCTCACAATTGTTCTGATGCTGCGGTCTATTGTTGTAGCCAACTGTGCCAATCAAGCTCCTTCAGGATCCTCCTCTTTGATTGATGCTCCTGTACTATACCAAGCATGATGTCCTTTCCTAGGGACTATATTTCCTGTTCCATTGCCCAAAGAAAATGAGACAAAGTTATGCCATCCTTTTTTGTAAGGCACATTCTGGTTATACTTCATCCATGACATATTTGTTTGCTCTTTTGGCCCGCCATGGAACTGTCAGCATTTTTTGCCAGCACTGTGATTCAAATACATCAATTCTTCTTTGGTATTCCTTATTCAGTGCACAACTTGAATGTACATAGGACACAATTAAAAATAGCATGGCTTGGGACAGGGGCACCGTTATCCACAAAATCATATTGTTGCTCTTAAAAACTTCTAAGTGGTCTTATGCAACAGATTTACCCAGTGCAATTCCATTTTTGACCTTTGTGCTCTCTGTGAGCATTCATTGTGGATCCAAGTAAGATAAAGTTGAAAATTTTAATATTTTCTCCCTTTATCATGATATTATCTATTGGTCCAAACAAAAAACCAAGCTAACATGTAATAACTGCTAACTCCCCCTCACCATATAGGGCACAGTAAAGCTACCTCTGTGTGCTTCAATTATACACATCTTTATGGGAATAGAAAGTTTGCTCTTTCTCTACAGTAGAGGGTGGTGGTTTCAAACTGCTGACCTTTGTGGTTAGCAGCCCAAACATAATCACTACCACACCAGGACCCCTTCATATCTGTGCAATTGTAGGGATTTTGATTTTCCTTACAGTGCGGTGTCATCCATACTGAAAGTTCCACTCTTTGTCAGTCAGTTTGTCATTCAGTGGTAGCTTATGGGTTGCTGCAGTACTAAAAGATATGTCACTGGTAATTCATATACCAGCAGATCATACAAAGTGAATAGGTGTCAACACAGCTTCCAGCCCAGGAATACACTGTGAAAAGGGAATAAGCTGTTGACTTCTGAGGAATTAGTTGCTCAATACCATATGAATAGCAGTGGCACTTTGCCATCTATGCCCATGAGGTGATGGGAAATTGTATGGATTGGGTCCTTTGAACCTTATTCCCCAGAATGATCTCTACCTTTTAGCAATTTAAAACAACTATGTGTAGTACTTTTATAAAGTACAATAAGTCTTTATATTCCATGACTTCTACTTCCATGAGGGTTTGTTGTAAAGATAAAGAAAATGAAATCCTTGACAACTTCAGTTGTTTCTCCATTGAACATGATGGTGTCTATTGTACCCATTTTTTTTGTACCAAGACATGATCCATACTGAAGGCTGCAGTCTTCGTTGCCAAGTGTCTAAAGTCTTCTTAGTTTTCAGCAATGATGTTTGAATCATTCAGGATGATAATGAAACTTCTATCAAAGTATGTATTCTTCATATAGTGCAGATTGTCAGGTTATCTACTCAGCATACTTATTGGGAAAGTACAGTGAAACGATAGGATCCATCCTTGATACATGCGTTTCTTGGCTTTAAACCATGCAGTAATCCCTTATTCTGTTCTAATGACTATCCATTGGTCAATCTACAAGTTGAAGTATTAAGTATTAAGTATGCTGGGATTCCCATTTTTCAATTTTATCCAAAGCTTGCTATGATCTACATAATCAAATGCCTTTGTGTCATCAATAAAACACAGGAAAATACATTTATAATATTCTTTCATTTCAACCAAAATTAATCTGACTTCAGCAATGATCATTGTACCATATTCACTTTTGAATTGAGGTTCTGACAGCTCCTTGACAATGCACTGCTGCAATTTTCAGATTATTTTCAGCAAAATTATACTTATAGGCAATGTTAATCATAATGTTTTATAACATTCTGTTGGGTCACACTCCTCGGGAGTGAGCACATATATGTATCTCTTCAGTTAGTAGACCAAGTATCTGTCTTCCAAATTTCTTAGTATAAACTAGTGAGTGCTTCAAGTGCTGCATACTACTGCTGAAACTTTGCAGTGCCAATAAGTACTAGACCTGTAAGTCTTCCCATTTTCTTCACTGCAGCTTAGACATCTTTCTTTAATGCAATCAGTCCTTTATCATATGCTACCTTATAAAATGCTAGCGTATCAACCAATAACTTTTTATCTCTGTTTCTTCCATCTTCTCTTGATGCTTCCAGAATCAAAATTTCCCCCATAGAATCCTTCATTATAGCCATATGAGTATTATTTGTATTCTTCAATACAAATTCTGAATATATATTTAATATTTTCTAATTATAAGCATTTGTTCACCTTATTATAATACTATACCTTGTCAACGTGCCTTCTGAAAATTTCTGTTCAGCTTTAATACTTTCTCACCTCCTCCATTCTCTTCAGCTACTTTACATTGAAGAGCAAATTTAAAATCTCTTCTGACAGTTACTTTGGTCTTTTCTTTTTTTCCTGTTTTTAATGATCTACACTTCCTGGGGCTGTCTCAATATTCGGTGATGGAATCAAGCACAAGATACACAAGCTAAGCAGCAAATGCTTTTCAAAATTAGCAAGTTATATGCATCACCTGGAAACTTCCCTTAATTATATACCTTGATTCATTTAGACTGAAGATTGAATGATAACATTTCAACAACCTTCTGGACAGTGACAATCTTGTTGATCCTTTGAATGCTTTTTGAGGATTAAGAATTAGATGACGCTGAACCCTCCTGCACATGGGAACAAGCAGAAGTCTTGATCTCTGGTGATAACTTGAAGCGGAAGTCTTTGTTTGGAGTGTGATGTTTGTGCCTAAGCAAATACAAGATTCATTCGTAATACTAACTGTGGTGAACACATGAGGCGAAGCAACAAAATAGAATACCCAGGGTTCTGTGGTGAATTTAGAATTATTCTAATCATTTAATACCCAAAGTTCTTTTAGAAACTTCCCCAAACTCTTCTCCAAGGTGGAGCTGACCAGAACATGAATGGTTATGCCTGAAACTCATTTCATTTACACAATGAACTTATATTTTAAATTCCAGAATTTGATGTCCTATTCCCAGGGCAATGGAGGTTTGGTATGGCCAACACAGTTTTGATTGAAAGTTACAACCATGAATTCAACTTAAAATGACACATATTTTTATTATTGTATGAAAGCTCTCACCTTTATTTTATGGTGTACTTGTAATACAGGTACTTCACAGAGCAGGATAACGTGGTTTGTTCTTATCTCGGATGCTCCCACCCAAGGACAGCACACTAAACAAAGCTGAAGTTGACACCTAGTCACCAAATTAGGGGACCAAGAAGGTTCACAGGGGAATTCATCATCACCTTTATGGAAGGAATGAGATTCTCCCCAACTCAGGAGGCTTCAGAAAACGAATTCAGGATTGGGAAAACCGGTTTCTCCTGGGCTCATGGTTGTCCTGCTCAATTGTCAACTGTGGATTGCTTTTTTTACTTCCTCCAGCAGCTTTTGGGTTAGGACATCAGACTTATCGATCTTTAACTAAAGATGTTTCAGGCTACACGTTGACTCCTTCAAGCCTTCACATAGGAAGTTCAATCCGTCGAGTCCTATGTGATTCATTCCCAGATCCAACTGTGTGAGGCTTGATTTTTGTTGGAGCAGCTTTGAGAGATGACTGAAGTTCTCATGGATAATGCCACAGTCCCACAGTATTAGGGTTTGTAGATTACATTTAGAGCTACTCAAGCCCTCACACAGAAGCTTCACCCCATCAACCCCCAGCTCATTGTTGACAAAGCACAGGTGTGTCAGATTCTGGTTGTTGAGCAAAGCAGAAGAGAGATCTTTGCAATAAACTGTGGTGAGAAGACGCTTTTCCATTGGCAACTTCTATAGGGAACAGTCCTGGTGGTTCAGTGTGTCACACAGCGACGTCACACACTCATCAGCGAGCTCAATATCTGTGAGACTTGGGCAAGTTAAAGACTGGTTGATTTTAAGGAAGAAGATATCAGTCAATTGGTCAACAGTAGAAAAACACGATTCCATTATGTGGGACTATAAGTTATAGTCCAGGAGTTTCAGGTCCTCAAACAAGAGGGGAAGCACATCACTCTGAGTGCAGCCTTGAAGGGCCAGATGTGTCAGCTGACCAATTTCATTCTGACCAATGAAAGCGAAGCAGATGCGTTGATAAGCCTCACCAGGAAAGATGTGGTTGTGGCTCACTTTCTGGAGAGTGAGAAGTAAAGACTATCTGGTTATACAAAATAATGATGGTCGATTCATTGAGGTAGCAATTACTTATATCCAGCGATACCAAGTTCTTTTTTGAACCGAAGATGGAGCAAAAATCCACCCAGAATGATAGAACTTGTGGATTGCTCTTAAAGATGTCCATTTCCAAGGAGTCATCCTGTGCAAATAAGCCTCTCTTTATCTTCACGGACATTTTCTCCATGTTTGTACTATGCTTGAGGCAAGAAGACATGTATACCATGTCTGAACAATCCTGAAGTTTGAGTGAGATTTCCTTGAAACAGGCCATTGCCTCCTTTATAAACTCCTCCTCCTGAGATTCATAGAGACAGCAAACATTTCCTTGGTGCGCTGGATCAAGAGGGGTTTCTTCCTGTGGGCTTTGACCTTCCGTTTCAGCAATTTTTGCTTGTATTCCATGGGCACATGACAGCCAAATGTCATCTCCAGTTCCCTGACCCTCTCTGTGTTTGTGAGGTCAAACAGGAAGTATCCCATCTGGGTCAGCTATTTACAATTAGATGAATACATTTGCATTTAAGAGTTCCATGATTTTAAATATAGAAGTTGTACTTTTTAATTTTTTTTTGGTGGGGGGGAATCACTGCTCTCTGGTGGTCGTGGGAGCTGCCCAGCCTTGCTGCTGCTGGACTTAAACCACCAAGCCAGTGGGCTGCAGTCCCGTACTTAACCACTACGCCACGGGGGCTCAGCCCTGTATTTTTTAATTTTTTATTTATTTAGGAAACGTTTATGGAATAATGGGTTTAGATTAGTGCTTCTGGAATAGTGTCAGAATTTATATGAAAATTAATTCCACCTGAGCTACTATGGCCAAAACCCTAGCATTACTCATTGGGAAACTGAAGTGTGATTGTCAGGAGTCAAATTAGTTTTAGAGGGCAGCATGTCATCTTTTTGCCAATGGACTCAGTCAGAGACAAGTGATTTTTTGATTAACTTGGAAGGGTATATGAAGTAAAATTCAAGGGGTACTAAAGAGTAAAGTAAACCCACCCCCTGCACACACACACCCCACCCAGAATTCAAGTTTTGTTTCCAAGAGCTAAATGACTAACTGTTTTTCAGGTTTTTCTTATGTTAACAAACCTACTCAATTCTGATCTGTGTTTAAATTTTATATTTAAAACCCCATTGAATCTAGTGAATATCAGTACTCCACAGGTAACCATGGAGTAGTGTTTGGTAAACACTATGCTATTAGGTGTGAATAAAAGCAAAGAAAGGGAAAATGTGGAAATCCCTGATTGAGAATTGCATGAAGAAATTCAGAAATGTTTAAGTTGTCTAAAGTTCCAACACAGCACATAAACTATTCCATTTCCCACCTCCTTTTAAAGCCTCTCTTTCCACTTTTTCATAAAGCTAAGTGTGCAGACAGATGGCTGCAATCAGGAAAGCAGCTTTGAAGGGTCCAAAGAGAAGGATGAATCTCTACTAAATAGCCATTTAGAAAGGAAGGTCCTCTTTTCAATTTTTCTTAATTTTTCTTCATTAGGGTATGTAAGAGACTAGAAGAAGGAGACTCTTGGTAATTATAAGACTTCAGGGTGTTCACACTCACAGGTAGTGTAATAGAAAACACAGAAATAATTAGGAGACATTTCCATAAATATCATCTTTTTCATTGTGTAAAAACTAGGTATTTTGTAGCAAAGTAGCTGCATTGACACCTCAGGGACACTCTATTCTTTTTCTACCCTGACAGAAAAAATCTCTAGTGACAGGTCCTCAAATCTTTTATTTGAATCACATGGAGAATGAGCTTGACGCTCTCAATTAGTCCTGAGAGGGGAACCAATATCACGCAATTTGTCACACTCTGCAATTGCTCCTGAACAGATCTGCAGTCAGATAGGGACACGGAAGGATGGCGACCCTCTGGGCAGTGCACTTGGTCCACACAATTCACCAGACAGCCTGCAGAATGTATGGACTTGTGCTTTGCACTCAGATTTTATGAGCACTAAAACTAGACCATTAAGCATTTTTTACACCCAGACCCCCTACAATCTATTTTGTAACCCATTTATGTAGTATGTTAACTGCGGCATCATAGTGCGCTAAATAATGAGTCCAATTTTTCTTGTCTTTCTGCTTCCTATTTCTTTCTTCTCAATTAAAAAAATAGATAACTGAGCTTAATATTGCCAAATAATAAGATAATTAGTGCTGCTGGATATTTATAGTTTTTTTTTTCCTTTTTAAGTCTTCCCTCAAGAAAAACAAACCCAGAAGCAAGGTTTTAGAGAACCCAAATAAGGCAGTCGAATATTATCTAGTGAAAAATGAAAGATGGAAATGTAAATTGAGAAATGTCATATGGTATTAATAGCTTGTGAAATAACAAGAAAAGGCCGTTCCATTGGTTTCTTCTAACCCTGAAAATAGGGGCTCTCTGTTCAGTGACTACGTTCCTTGTTTATTATGGGCATAAGTTGTAGCAGCTTTAAGGTTTTCCTTTAGAGAGGTGGGGGAGAAAATATGTTGTAAATGTGATTTATAAGGCTATAACATTTTACACTTTAAGATCACTTTTCTGGTGTTAAGCATTTTATTTTTCTGAATGATTTCATTGTCTTGAGAATTGTATAAGATCAAAATCCCTCTACAGGGGCACAGCATGGCACGATCCCATTTGGAAAACATTATCCAACAGTCAAGATAAAATGCAAATAAAGCACAAGCCCTAGAATCTCCTCTGACAACTATAGAATTACTAAATATAAAGACTCAGAAAGACAAAAATGCAGGGGAATAAAATATTTACATAGTCATAGATAGAGAACAGAAAGAATATTTTAACCCAATACATTTATTGGTGCCCAAAACACCACAGATGACAAAAGAAATGCAAATAATCCTACAAAGCATTTTTAATGAAGAAATTTGGCTTCTGAATTTCATACTCCCTTGCTATTTGTCATCTATATCACATTTATCTGGGAGACATTAAAAACAGAAAATCACATGACAAGATGATCCATTAAGCAGAACATGCAGGCTGTCTGGTCATGACATCTCTGGCTCCTTGCATTTCCAGGGTCGGTTCGATTCATGTTTAATTTTCTCAAGCTCTCCACTCACCTAAGAAGGTTGTCATTCTCCAAAGAAAGTTGACTAGTTGTTGAAATTTAATAGGATTTCTATCCCCAGGATTTTCAGTGATATTTTTGGTTTAATTGTTAAATTGTCTAAAACAAAGAAACTCAAGTTCAGTTTATGATGAACTATTCCCAGTGGTTAATGCTTGCATAACCAGGGATTCTACTTTTGTGATTATGTATAGCTCATAAATCTGTTCTCATAAAGATAATTTCCCTATTGTATCACTGTTCTACTATGTCATATTGAATCTCCTTGTATCAGGATTGATTCAAAGTCACACAACAGTAACAACGTATCTTCAACATAAACTAACTTGCTGAGTGTACGCAGAAAATTTCAAGGAGTGACTTTCAAAATTATAATCTGAGTTATTAAGAACATTTGGTATTTTCTTTGTTTCATCTAAAAGTTGACTAAAGAAGATGGAGGAAGTGAGAAATCTGGGTCCACCATCAATGACTATATTTTGTCAACATTACATCTCGTGTTTATTAAGCATTTCAAGTAGTAATAGCTCAGTTGGCATTGGGATATGTGAGCCTTCAGTGAAAAAGAGGTCTTCAACCATTGGTATATGAATGGAATTTGAAGGCACTTGAAAAGAATGGAGTCACTTTGGAGAGGCAGAGAAAGAAGGAAGCAGGAGCCTTGATCGGGCAGTGGTTACAAGTTAGGCTGTAATCCAGTGGCCTATAGTTTGGAAACAAGGAAGATGGGGCTGTCCACTCTCCTAAACTGTTTCAGCCTTGGGTAACTCACAGGGGCCATTTATATCATGGCATACAGGGCCATGCTGATTTGACATCAACTTGTTGGTGCAGTGAAAGGGCAGTGAGAAAGAGGAAGGTCTTCAATGAGATGCACTGACCCAATGGCTGCTTCCATGGACTCGTGCATTGGAACAATTGTAGGATGGCACAGGAGCATGCGGTGTTGGGTTGGGTTGTACACAGAGTCAATATCGGTTGGAGTCAACTTAATGGCCCCCAATAATACAACAGCAAAGATGGTCTACAAAGGAGACCAAGAAAGTTGAGCATGGGTGGGCGGGGGGAGCATCAGGAGAGCAGTGTCATAGAGACTAGGCTGAAAAACATAAAATGAAGCTGCCGTTCTTGATGCCAGTGAGTCAGTTGAAACTCCAAGCCATAGACAATAGGATACACCACCTGCCACTTTCACACCCTCATAATTGTTCTTATGCCTGAGCCCATTGATGCGCGCAGTGTGTCAATCCATGTTGCGGAAGGTCTCCCTCTTTTCTTCTGCCTTTTCACTTTACCAATCATGGCACCCTTTTCCAGGTAAGTAAGTAAGATGAAAGGATTGTGACAGCATAGGCAATGAGGACGGAACAGGAATATGATTTGTAATAAAGTAGACGTCACTATCACCCTTGGAAGATGCAGTTCTAGGGAGTGGTAAAGAAGTCCTTATTAAATGAACTGAGATCTGGAAAGGAAGCAAATGTGTAAGGGCATCTTCTTCAAGAGCTCTTAGCAGAAGAAGTAAAGAAAACAGGCTACAACACCTAAGGAGACTTCAGGGAATCTGGGAAGTTTGCTTTCTTTGTTATATTGAATTCAGCTATTAGAAGACAGTGTATACCAATGGAAACAATCCAGTGACTGATGGGTAGGATTCAAAGGTCGTCAGCAATTGAGAGGGAACACTATCTAGTGCTAGTGAGAACCATTTGTTCATGGAAGCAGGCACCTTCTTCTTTTGCAAAGAGTAAGTTCAGCTCCTTCACAGATAGATTGGGGGAGAGACATTGAGGAGAATCTCTTAATTATTTTAATTTGCTTTAGTAAAATAAGTGGTTCATTAATTTTGAGTAAAAAAGTAGGAAGAGAGAGTTCTGAGGAAACAAAGAGGGAAATTATCTGTAAATGTAGAAACCCACAGGACTGTACTTAGCATTGCTTTTCTAAAAATAGTGGTATGATGTCCTGAGCCATCAGCAGAGTTGCCAATTGTCACTTATGACCTATGCAGCCCGTGGAAGCTTGCTAGTTAGACTGAGCAGCAATGATCTAAGTCAGTACAGCCATTAGTTTGCAATGGTTACTCCATTAGCATTATGCTCTTTTGAACTAATTAAGTAAATTAGAATCTGATAACTGATTAGTGAATAAGCTTATTTAGCACCGATTTTCTCTATTGGTTTCTTGCATTCAAGGTCTTAAAGTTTTTGTTTGTTTGTAAGCAGTTAGTAGTTATTAAAGGACAACTTTGAGGTGTCCTAGCATAGACAGATTGGGAGGAAGTCCTCTTTGCAAAAGCATTTTTAAGAGGTGATAAAATCCAGGAACAACCCAAAAAAACACTGGTAAAAATGTTAGTGTTGAGTCAGCCCTGCATCACAGAGACTCAATAAAACTTTCTCAGGCCTTTAAATCAACAAGCCAGTTGACAGCCACATTTTTCTCCCTTATGGCAGCTGGTGGATTTGAATCACCACCCTTTCCATTAGCAGTCCAGCACTTACATGCCAGTACCACCAGAATCCCTTAGTATGAGAGAAGCTAAATTAATTCTTGTATACCTATATGTAGTTTCATTTATAGACCTGTTAATTTTAGAAGCATAATTATCAGAATTAAGAGGACCTCAGTGGCCCAGCACTCACCTACCACTAAAAGGTCAGTGGTTTATTATATCCACTAGTCATTGCACTGTACTATCCTGCTTTGGTAAAAAATTATAGCCTGGACATTCGGTAGGGCAGTTCTACTCTGTCTAGGGTTGCTATAGCTGGAATCATTTTATGAAAATTCAGGTAATTTTGTAGGAAACCATTTAACACAATGTCATGCAAAGCTGATTTTGAAATAGCTCGCCAAGACTCTCCACTCATCTGTGGCTTCGCTTCACCTTGCTGGCACCAGCCTCCTGGTCCTCACACCTGTCAAGAAGATTCTTCTCTCAGTTCTCGTTTCTGCCTTCTTTCTTCTGCCCAGTTACTCACTCCTCAGATATTTCCCTGATCTACATACCTATTTTCTCTGGAAGAATCTCTCAAAGGTCAGTTCATCAGAGAAATTTTCCTTGATTCTTGTGTCTAAATGACTGTTCAAGTTTTCTGAGGGTTATTCATCGTTACATCTCATCATAGAACTTCTAGTCTTATAATTTTATTTTCACATTGGTTGGTCTAATTGTATACTGTCTGTCTCTCCTGCATGTGGGGGCTTTGATTTTTCACTCAAATATCATAAGCACTAATAAGAGTGCCTTATGTACAGTAGACACTATATAGACAAACATGTATATACCTACCTGCATATACTCTGTAAACAAAGTCATATATGTATAATGGTTTAAGTGATAATATGTTAATAAACTTTAGTTTACTATTTTATATGACTAGATCTAAATTGTTTATATAAGAGTTCCCTTCTTTTGTAAATAAATATCCAAAGTGTGTTAGCACAAATTCTATGTCAAACTATACCAGTAGAGAAGAAATAGAACAAGTGGAATTTCTATTGACGAACTGAAAAATGCTCCTCATTAAGAAAAGGAGTATCTTCTCTTCTTGCTACTAACACGCAATCGATGAAACTATGTGCTGGAAATCCTCTTGTACCCCGGAACAGGAAGGTGTGCGAAATTCAGACATCAAAGTGGAGAAGACCGGTCTTTGATGTAGAGCTGCGGTTTGGGGTCAGAATGTACGTGCCGACATCCACAATACAGGACTGCTAGACCTCTGTCAGCAAGCTAAGACGTCATAAATTGCTAGCTCAGTGCTGCCTGATATTTTACCTGCAGTTTAAACCCTAGATTAAGTTTGTGCGCTTAGATCAAATGTGGTGTAAGATGCCATAGAATTGGCTCAAACTCATAGCAACCTGTTTTGGATTATAATTAATACTAAAGGCTATAGGTTTTGATCTTTATTAGTAAGTGTTTGAAGGCTTCTTCACTTTGGTTTTAATACAAAAATCCAAAAATATAATATTTGACTATTTCTGTGCATAGCATATAAAAGAGTATAGCTGTATTTTCACAAGGCAAATCCAACAGCAGGAGATGATTGACAGAAATAGACCCATGAGTACATGGGTACTTCCCCAAACAGATTTTCCCCTATGTGTTACACACACACACACACATAAAAAAAAAAAACCTTATTACCTTCCAAATACTCTTCATGACAGTATGTTTCTCAAACCTGAAATTCTATTTTTGGAAACTTTTTTCAAACTCATCTTTTTGGATGGCTGATAGCCCCTCCATCATTTTTTCATCACTTCTTCTATGGTGTCAAATTGCTCTCCTTTCATTTGCCCCTTAATTCATAGAAACAAAAAGAAGTCTCACAGAGTGAGGTTAGATGAATCAGGTGCATGGGGCAAGATAGACATGCTGTTTTTGCCAAAAAGGGCACACTATGTGAGCAAGTGCATTGTCTTGGTGGCAAAACCATCCCCCACGCCCGTCTGCCATAAATCAGGTCTTTTTTTTGTCACACACTGTTACACAATCTTCAGAAACACTAAATAGAAAGGTTGATTAACACTCTGACCTAGTGGAATGGGTTCCAAATGTACTGCTTGTTAACATTTTCATCCCTTTGGGAAGTTAATGGACATTCAAAATGAGGTTGGTCATCAGTCAACATTTCACCTTTTGTTAAACTCATGCATGTCAGTTTTCCTATAACCCTATCCTTGTAAACTGCGTTCAATATCATGACTGTTTCTGAGGCATTTTTCCCAAGGAGGAAACAGAATTTCCCAGCCTCATGATCTTACTTAAATCAGCCATCATAATAAATGAGGTTTGAATGAAACTGCTTTTATGAAAATATTCCCTGTGACTAGAGAGAATTTTCCCAGGAATGCCACTGGGGGCACTAACTTAGAGAAAGTTGTCCGATGCTGACCTAGTGGGAAAATGCATACTTTGAAAGCTCAACTCTGCCCAGCACAATTCCCAATTTGAGGGGGTACTCTCTGTATATTTAGGCTTGGTAGAACATTTTTCTACATATGTAGTAGTATGTAGTATCAGTAATATTGTTCAATAATTTTGTTGCATCATCATTATTTGGAAAGCAAACAAATTATAAGTGTGGAAGACAGGAAAACATTGCTAATTTCAGATGAAGCTTAGCTATGAATAGAAAGTCCTAGAAAAAGGTTGACCAGAATTTTATTGACTTCAGAAAGGAGCTCAACTACCTGAATCATAATAAATTATGCATCACTTTTCAAAGAATGGGATGGACCTCCCACATAATTCAAGAGCACTCATACAAAGGGACAAAGTGATATTGCAGGGTTTAAAATTAAGAAAGTTGGGGAAGAGGTCTGAATCATTTCATTATATTAATTCGGGAAGATCAGATTGGAGAAATGTTCAGTAACAACTTGGGATGCACCAAAGCCACAGACTTCCAGGCTGGCTCTTAGAGTCGCTGAGGCCTTTACAATGATGATGTAAAGCTACATCCTTCAGTATGAATTGCACTGCACCAATAAGATAAAAGTGCTTCACCTTTGGGCAAATGAACCATAGTAAATGGAAGTGAAATATTGTCAAAACTTTCATTTTGCTTAGGCCACAGTCAATGCTCACAGAAAATGCCATCAGGAAATCAGACAGCATAGTACATTGGACTAATCTGTAACAGATCTCATTTAAAACCAAAGATATTTCTTGGAAGACTTAGATGTACAAGCCTCAAGTCATGGTGTTTTCAATTGTCTATATGCATGTGAAAATGGTATAATGACTAAGAAAAACTGAAGAAGAATCAATGAGTTTGAATTATAGTGTTGAACACAGAATATTAAATAGATGAAGGGCTGCCAAAAAAAAAGTCTTGGGACATATGGGTTAAGGTCGGACTTGTGACCTTGGACTGGACTGGGTTGGGATAGTTTCTCAATGTTCCAATCCTCTGTATATAAATAAACCTTTCCCTTATATCCCCCCTCCCCCAAAAAAAGTCTTGGGAAAAGTACAGGTATAATATTCCTTGAAAATGAGGATGTTGAGATTTGTCTCACACACTGTAGACCTGTTATCAGTATAAACCAATCCTTGGAGAAAGACATCATGTTTGACAAAGTAGATGGTGAGTGAAAAAAAATGATCACCCTTAGCAAAATGGATCAATGGAGTGGCAGCAAAAATTGGCGTAAGCAGAGGACCAACTCTGAAGATGATGTATAAACAGGCAGCATTAATATGCTCTACTTTGGGCCAAATATATATCACCAAAAAACAATAACAATAATTTGAGTATGCTATAAAGATACCCATATATGTGGCAGCACATGCAAGGGTGCAGTCATGAAAACTTCTTAGCTGTGACGAGACACTTTGTGTAAATGAATCACTGGCTTAGGGACTTAAAACCAGAGTTGGGGGATAACTAACCAGGAATCAGCTTTCAGCCAAATAAAAGACAAGTCTATACAGTGAATAGTAACTTCAATGAGGAATGTATTCCTCAGGAGGGAGGGGGAAATCAATCAAGCCAGAAAAAAAGGGAAATATTTGCCCCGAACTAAAGCTCAGAAGGCAATAAGTACCAGGAAAGGAGGAAAAATGGAAGTAAGAACACAGTGAAGACACAGGAAGTTGCAAATTCATTGAGGAATTTGCAACAAATGTCAAAAAAACAAACTGTATAAATTGTTAGATGCGAAACTAATTTTCTCTGTAGACATTTACCAAGCCATGACTAAGAACAAAAAAGTTAAAGGGTTTTTCTGGAAGAATGCTGCAAAGGAATTGAGGTTTCAAATCCCTCTAATCTAAGATACACTGCTGCTTAAAAGAAATAATAAATTTACATATCTGCCTACAGCTGGTGCTGCTAAATCATGCTGCATCCACTTCCCTTTAGCCATATGCAAGCATTCAAAGATACACCAAATTATTTCTTTTTTTAATCTCGGTGTAACTGAATTCTATTTGGAAAAGATTTGCTTGGTGAGATTATTGTAATTCAATTGAATTATCCATTTTGACAGTAAATGACTATAAGCTGCTTTTCACTTTATGTTTATTTCTGAGCTTGAGTAATGTAAAAATATTTTAATTTTAAGAAAGATAGGCAAAGGATAAGTTGATAGAAGACTATAGAGTGAAATTCATTAGTTCATTTTAAAATTGAATTAAAATCCCCTAAAAAAAAAGAACTAGCCCTTAAAATATACACTTTATGTTAACTCAAAGCAATTTTAAATTGATCCATTTTTCTAAATTCAAAATTTCTATTGTTATGAAATCAGAGAACACAATGGGAATAAATTTCCTAACATCTGTGCTTTTATTTAAACCTATCCCACACTCAAATGTCCAATTTACATTTATATCCAAACTACCTGCACAACACAATACAGAACAAAATGTTGCATTTTGAATTATTTTTCTATTATTGTTCAATCTAATTTATTTTTCTTTGATTTTTTAGGCCTTCATGGGAAATGACTTAGAGATCCTTGCTATTAATGATGTTTGTTTTTATCTAGAGGTACACTAATTTATAAAAGAAGACATGTTGCCTTTAAAATGGATCTGTGGTTAAATTCTGACCATACTTCCTTACAAATTAACTTGTTGATAAACAAATTGCTCTCAGTGAAGAGACGTTGGTCTTCCCATCGCTGTTGATGAATGCTTGGTAAACAATATTATATTGTACCATCTATTTAATGTGGACTTAAAGGTTATAAATAAAGTTCCTGATCTATGGAGTTCCCAAAATGCTGCTTTAGCAAAATGTTTAATATGATGCTGTGTATAATGAAGATGTATTATGCTGTCATACACAAAAAATGATATCCTTTGATGTCTGTTTGTTTTACATTAGATACCTTGAAATTATATCCTGTGAATTTTTAGATTTTGTCATTTATTAATACAAAAGACTTCAAAATATTGGTGAAAATTTCTTTATATCTTAATTCCAATTTTCCCATGATTTTTGAAGCCTTCTGATACTCTATCACTTAGATCTCTATTCTTTCTGTCCAATGTTTGTTTTCCTTACTAATACCTTTCTTCTTTCCTTTCAACAAATATATCTTTGAGCACCAATTATGGCATCTAGCCTCAAGGGACATGGCAGTGAGAAATCCACATATTCCATAGTTTAGCTGAGAAGATAGTTAATTAAAAAGTTATTGTGAGGATGTGCTATCAGTATAATAATGGAGTTTGTATAAGATATTAATAGTATAGGGAACTGACAAAGTTCAGTGGGAGCCATTAAGGTGCAGTATTTTAGATGATTCTCAGATAATTCATCATGGTTAGTCACGGGAAGGTCAGGGAAAGAACAAACCTTCTTAGTATAATAAGAACACAATAGCCAGGGAGGCAAGAGAATGTGAGGATGAAAAGAGATGAGAAAACTAGGCTCAAAGGCTAGACAAAGACCACATTCTCTAACATTTTTAAAATTCAGCAATGTAGACTGAATGGTAGAAGGTAAGACTTCTCTGTCCTGCATTCTGAACAATCAAGCTGGCAAGACGTAATTTCATTTTACTTTGAATGTGTTGTCATGAGGGGATATTCCTATAGAAGGACATCATGCTTGACAAAGAAAGTCAAGGAAAAAGAGAAAGTCAATATGAAAATTTGCAGGATTGACAACTTCTCATTCTGTACTGTATAAAGTTACCATGACTAGGAATCAACTCAACAATAACAGTTTGGACTTTACCCGGGATAAAATTAAGACCCAACAGACTGAATTTGGGCATGGAGTAACACAGTATCATCTAAAATGTAAGAATACAACCATTAAACTGTCTTCACAGTCAGAATGCGTTGATGTGGTTAGGCTGTTGCTACCATTGTTGGGTGCTCCCCAGGTGATTTTAGCTTATAGAGACTGTGTCCAACAGAAGGCAGCACTGCCCACTCCTTCACATTCCCTCATGACATTGTCCCACTTGAGCCCATTGCTCTAGCCCATTGTGTCCATCCAGATGATTCAGCACCTTCCTCATTTTCACTTCCCTTCTACTTCAGATGTTCTTTTCTAGTGACTGGTGGAGGAGTGCTTACATGGAGTGCTGGTAATTGTGAGGTTAGTCGTTCAAATGCACTCGCTGCTTTTCAGGAGAAAGGTGAGGCTTTCTACATCCATCGTTACAGTCTCAGAAACCTCAAGGGACCGTTCTCCCTGACCCTACAGGGTTACCTGTAGAATTGACTTGGTGATAATTAGTTCTTTTTTTTTTTTTTGGTCTCTCATAATAACATGCTCAAAAGCCTTGCTATCTTCATTTCTAAATGACTAAATGTATTTCATGACAGATTAGTTTGTTTGTCTGGCAATCCACGTTCCTTTCCTTATTCTTTGCCAAACACCATGATTCAAATGCATCCATTTTTCTGCAGTGGTCCCTATTAGTTGTCCAACATTCACAGGACTATGAAGTGATTGAAAATACAACGACTTAGGTTAGGGACATCTTTATCCTCAAAAGTGAAAATGTGCTCCTTGTGGTAGTTACATAATTTCATGTCCATTGAAGATATAAAAGTGCAGGAGTGGAGTCTAGCCTGTCAAAAAAGCCACAGCCTATGGTGTCTCCTTATGGGTGTGACTTCACATAAGCAGGGTCCTGGAAACCTACTCTCTCTTTGACTGTGTCCTCATGTTCCTGTTGACGAGCCATGCTGAGACCTGGGACAGTCCTGTGATGCTTCCACCACTGTTGAAACCACAAAACTTTTCACACACTGGCTTGTGACTGTGTGTTGCTGTGTGTCTGAAGAGGGATTTATGGACTAGAGTCAGACTTATGGACTGGATCAGACCCAGAGTTGGAGTGTGCTGAGAGGGTTTTTTATGCATAATTACTTTGTGATATAAAGTTCTTACACATGAGTGTCACTGGATTTGTTTCTCTAGTCAACCCAACCTAACACATTCCTCAAAACTTGAATAATGTGTTCTGCAGCAGATTTTCCCAATGAAATAATGCCTATAATTTCTTGGTAAATGCTTTTAGGAGCATTGATTGTGGATAAGACAAATGATATCCTTGACAACTTTGCTCTTTTCTCTTTTACGATGTTGTCTATCGGTCCATTTGTGAGGATTTGGGTTTTCTTTACATTGATTTTCAATTCATACAAAGGCCTTTGCCCTTCTTCAAAAGTGTCCTCCAAACCACATTTTTGGCAAGGACGTTTGTGTGAGCTACATCTTAGAAGCAGGCATCCTCTAGACCTGATGTCTCATTTTTCTTCTTATAATCCAGTTTCTGAGATTATTTGCACTGCATACAGAATGGATAATGAGAGTGAAAAGATACAACCCTGACTCATATTTAAAGCTACAGAGTTTTCCTTTGTTCTGTTTACTTCTTGGTCTAGGTTACTTCTTACGAGCACAATGAACTGCACTGGAATTCCTATTCTTTTCAACGTTATTCATAGATTGTTGTGATCTGTGCTTTTCACAGTCAGTAGAACATGAGTAAATATCTTTGGGGGATTCTGTGCTTTCAGCCAAGATTTGACTGATGTTGGGAATGGTATCTCCTATGCCATGATTTCTTCTGTATCTTTTTTGAGATTTGGGCAACTTAGTTGATTTACTGAAACAATCATTTTGAACTATCTTAATCAAAAATCTTCTTTCATGTGACATTAACACTGTTGTTTGCAAATTTACCATAGGATCTTTCAAGAACGCAACTCAATGTTTAATTTTTTTTCAGTACTCACCTTGGGTATTACGAATAGTGTTCATTTTTACTTTAACTCTAATTCATTATGATATTTTGCTTTATGTTCTTGAACTCCCCTTAAGATTTCCTGTTCAGTTCTCTTATTTATCTTTTTGTTCTTATTGGTTTTCACTTACTGTCGTTATTTTATATTCAAGAGCAACTTTCAGGATCTCTTCTGACATCCTCTTGGCTTTGTTTTTGTTGTTTTATTTTTTTTTCATATCTTTAATGGCCTTCTGTTTTCTTCCTGCTCAATTGTTTTAAGTCATCCCACAACACATCTAATGGTCTGCCATCAGTGTGAATACAGTAGATCAACTTAGAAAATGTCCTGTAAATTCAAATGGTGGTATATTCACGGTCACATCGTGACTTCTTGGAATTTGTTTTAATTTTTGTCGGCTTCAGTCTATATGTGTATATGAGCAATTGTTACTCTATTTTGCATGTCAAGGCAGCCCTTTTCCTCGTTTTGTCTGATGGTCTCCATCACCTCCCTCCCGCAAGTATGGTTAATATTATTCCTGTGTGTTCCATCAGAGAAGGTCCAAGTGTTATAGTCATCATTCATATTGGGGAGTCACTGATCTTTCAAACTCCATGTGATCTCCAGCTTTTTTTTCTGTCATCAAGGGCACATTTTTCAAATACTCAGCCTTTTTCTTTGTTTCTAACTTCCACATTCCCATCACCAGTAACCATCAATGCATCTTGATTACATATTTGAGCAAATTGAGAATGAATGCAACATCACTCCTATTGAATTTGTTATGTCTGCCATAATCAATCATTTATTTGTCTGATCAAACAGCCAATACCAGTTCATTTCAGTTCACTAGTATCTAGCATATCAATCTTTATGTATGCTATTTTATTTGTTACAGTGTTCCATTTTTCTAGATTCATACTGTGTCCATTTCATGTTTTGATTATTAACAGAAGTCACATAATTCTTTTCACTTTAACTTATGCTCATCAAAGTCTTTACTTCATATATGCTATTAAGGACCATTTTACTTTGGGGAGGCAGTAACTCCCCAATGATATTTTAAGTGCTGCCCATCTTGAAGGGATCATCTTCAGATACTATATCTGCTGCTTTATGTAAGTTCTTCACTGATTTGTCCCTCCACAAAAATAAGCCTATTCCTTCTTCCTGCTCTGTTTTAGTCTGAAACCTATTTACCATGAGTGACTCTCCTGATAGTATAATACCAGTGGTATAACTTCTGGTATCACAGCAACATAAAAGCCACCAGAGTATATCAAACAAACCCAAACCAAGATCATTGCTATCAAGTCAATTTTGACTTGTGGAGACCCTAGAGTATAGGGTAGAAAATCCCCTGTGGGTTTCCAACTTTGTAGCTCTTTAAAGGAGTAGTAAATCTCCTCTCTCCCGCTGAGCATCTGGTGGTTTTGTACTGCTTATTTTGTGATTAACAACCTACAGTGTAACGATGATGCCAGTGGGGCTCTTATATTCTGACAGACTGACATCTTGTATACATTGAATCAGAAGCCATTTGTCATTTTTGAAACTGACTTATATCACTCAGCATAGCATTTGCAAGGTTCATTCTTACAGCATGTATTAGAAACTCAGACTTGTCACAGCAGATGTTTCATTTCATGCACTCTGTGAATATAGTGCATCCATTCCATCTCACACTTCACACTTTGATGGGACCATACAAATAAAAACAAAAACAGACTCACTATCTTCTAGTTGACTCAGAATCATAGCAAACTTACATGACAGGGCAGAACTGTCTCTGTAAATGTCTGAGACTGTAGCCTGTTACAGGAGTAGAACGCTTTGTCTTTCTCCCGTGGTGGGCAGCTCGTGATTTAGAATTGCTAACCTTGAGTTTGGCAGTCCAGCATGTAACCACGAGGCCACCAGGATGCCATGCCATATAAATACTTTTCACTAATGAAATCTGAGCAGAAGTAAAGTGTATCGTTACGGGACAATGGATTTTAAATTTAAGCATTTTTTTCTAGCCTCTTTCCCTTTTCACTGACTCTAATGAATGATCAGCCCCAGGGAGGAGATTGAAACCACAACCAGAGAGAGACAGAGTCTCTGGATCATTGCATAAAGCAGTGGTCTGAGTTGGGATTTCAACATATCTAGGAGTTAAAAAGAAGATCTACTCAAAGTGCAAGATATGCCTGTAGATTTCAATGTAAATGAATATGAAAATTTCATTTATATGGTTCAGATCTCACATTTCAATGACCTTTTAAGAAACAACCACTTGTCAAGTTTAAATATAATATCAAAAGAATATCCACTATTATTTAAAATATTAGCATACAACAGTAAACTTTCTTCATTTACTTTTTCCCCATTTTTTAGCTTATGAAATTCCTTAAGACCAAAACAATTTATCATTGAATAATGAAACATCTATGAATTACAGATATTTGGCACTAGCCTAGGTATTGGAGTTTTATAGAAATTAAAGCAATGTTTCCTGTTTCAAAAAAATTGATCCTCCAAAGTATGGTTAATTTTCATTCTAATGTGTTATTTGCATTAACATGTATTGCACTTATTACAGGATTTCTAAAGGATTTACCATTTCAAGTTCTAAATGTATAAAACACAGATCTTCACAAAGGAGCAAAAGTTCTTGGAGGTTGTCAGCAATTTTTAGTATGTGAATTGTCTGTGAGAGAAGAACTTTCATCACGGCTAGAAACATTGTTAGGGTGAGTCACCTTAATGGGGAGCCCACAAGTACAAGAAGAAATGTTCTAGAATTGGTGGTGATGATTATACAAATCTCGTCAATATGATTCTGAATGTGATTGAATGTTGAAGTCCAGTGATAGGTTAAGTACATGCCAATAAAATGATGATGTAAAAAAGATCAACTTTTCCTGTGTTGGGACATTATGAACTTTGGAATCTCTTTGTTAAGACACTTAACTAGAAAATAACGACTACATGCCCTGTGTCTTAGTTATTTCGTGCTGCAATAAGCGAAGTAACGCAAATCAATAATTTATCAAATAGCTTTATTTTCTCATAATTTTTTTAAAAGTCCGAATGCCAGCTTTAGAAGCAATTTTTTTCTCCCTGTAGCTTTAAAAAAAAGGTCTCATCTCTTTAGCTACTGTTCACTTGCTCTTTGGGAATATCCATGTGTCTCGGCCTCTCAAACGTCTCTCATGCTTGCTGTCTGATCTCTTATCTATCTAAAAAGTAGACTGACTCAAGATAAATTCCACGATTATCCTGCCTTGTTAACATTACAAAACCAATTATTTCGCCAAAATATATCATAATGACAGAGATAGCAGTTAGGGTGCACAGCACATATTTTGGCCAGAGGAGAGGGGGAAGGGGATAACATTTCATTCATAACACATTTAAATCTCCTTCCCAGTAGTCAAGAAAGGGTACACAAGCATTTCTTTTGATATACATTTAGGAGCTAATTAATGCAAATGCTAATATCTTCAAGTAAGAGCAGTTTGATGATGATAGAATAATAAAGATCAGTCAAGTGAAATAGACTTTTAAATATGTTTGTTCTTATACTCTTTGGGGTCCAAAAATAATTTATTTTCTACTAAACACCATTCTGGAATCATGTTTGGTAAATGCCACTTTTAAGCCTGGCTCGAGTATTTGCATGTGCTAACATTTGCTTTATTTGTTTCAGAGTCCCAGTTATTTAACATGAAAGGACACATCTTGCACTTCACACTTAACTACAATACAACAAAAATTATACCTTCCCTTTGTTTTCAGACTACTAAAATTAATTGATAGCTTTGTCTTCAATAGAAAATGATTCAACTGAAATGGTGTATTTGAATGTGGAGTCATCTAAAACTGTGGAATGTTGTTAAGAACTGTATTTCCTTTACCCTATTTGTTAGATTTATTATTAGGGTAATACAGTTCCTCATTATTTGGTATTTGTATAAAAGATGCAACATAAATGGCTTCCTGTAATCTTATATCAAATCAATATTTTAAAACCCTAATGAATAGGGAAGAGGAAAGTATAGTTTATAGTGTTAATGTCCTTGACATATGCTTCCTTTGTGAGGAGGAATAAAAGAATTTTAATCTATTGGCTATCTATATTTTCTTCATCATCCAACTTTTCTCTTTCCATCAGTTGTAACTTGAAATCATTAGACAGGCACTTGACCAAATTGAAGTGACAGTCTCTGCTTCAATCTGGTAAAGCTTCATAAATAGGCTTGTATCTTAGAAGATTTACCTTCAGTTTATTCCATGCTATGTAAAGTGCACACTATCTGGGTGATCTACAGTATCTAATTCTCTATTGGAAGCATAGAATATATATAGACATGGTGGAGATTTCTTTACTTCACCTCAAACCAAATGCAGGACTGCCAGAGAGCATAATGCCCTAATATCCATTAAAGGATACAGTAAACACTTTTTGGTGCTATGTCTTGGAGGGGTTCTCAAATTTTGTTTCCTTTTAAAGAGCCCATATTTATTTATTTAAATTCATCTTACCAAATTTCAACTTATTTGAAGCAATTATTTCATCATGAATTTTGGTTATCATTATTGTGAGAGAGAAAGCAACAACATTATATAAAATCCCTTGCTTGTGACATTACACCACACGTGCTTTGTAGCAGGTGCCTGGAACTTTCCCAAGTGGCTCCAAGTGTCTGCCCTCAGCACAGTGAGTGATGTGATGACCTTTTCATCTTCCTAGGGAAGTAGAGTAATTTGAATTGTTTTCCCCATAATGATTATCATCTTTCCCACAGTCGCTCAAACCAGAAATGGTTATACCTTTTCCAATATACCCCCTTTGCATTCACGGTTCCAATTTTTATTATGTTTTACTTCACTAATAGCACTATTACAAGCTCTGGTGCCCTAGTGGGTTATACAAGGTCAGCAATTCAAAATGGCCAGCTGCTCCCTGACAGAGAGATCATGCTTTCAGCTCTGGGAAAGAATTACATTCTCAGAACTCCATGACAGCCTATCTCTCTGCCCTATCGAGTCCCTACCCATCAGAATCAACTTCGTGGCAACACGAGTTTGTTGCTGTTGTGGTTGTCGTTTTTTTAGTAAATAACATTCTTATACAGAAAGAATATTGAAAGGTCTATGGGATACCAGAAGAATGAATACACCTCTTATTGGACCCATAAAACCAGAATGTTCCCTAAAAGCACGAATGGTGAGACTTTGTTGCACACACTTAGGACATGTTATCAGGGGAGAGAATCCCTGGAAAAGGACATCATGCTTGAGAAAGCAGAGGTGTCAGTGGAAAAGAGGAAGATGCTCAATGAGATGGACTGATGCAGGAACTACAGCAGTAGGTTCAAGTATACCAATTGTGAGGATGGTACTGGGATAGCCATTTTTTTCCCCATTGTACATAGGTCACAATTAGCTAGAGTCACTGGCTTAAAGGCACAGAGCATGACAACAACAACCGTCAACAACATAATTACTGCAAATATTATTCATCTTTCTGATAGCAAGTTGGACATCTACTCTTGACTAATCCGCAGATAAAGCTGTTCAAACTGTTCTGTCTGCTTATCTGACACTCTCCAATTTATCCTCAACACAAGCACAGGGTGATCTTTCACAAAGGGCAAATCATATAAGGTCATTTACCTGTTTGAAACACCTCAGTAGCTCCCTT